>JARKHS020035721.1:0-221885 GCA_030143305.2 Amblyomma americanum | reverse complement strand
AAGCGTTGAGAATTAGCACTGTGCAGTCACAAATATTTGTGCTAGATATAGCTTTCCCTGTGTGATATTTATTGACATACTGTTAGCACCACCATTACTTTTTATTTGTTCACATTCAGCGTCATCATTGGACGAGTGGGAATGAAATCAACGTTTTTATCCACACATGGTCGCTGCATGACGCTGACCACTACAAAATTTGACCGACCAATGTTATGCATAGGAAAAGAATCTTTCACATTCTTTTGACAAGTCCGACTTAGGAAGGTGGCGTAAAGAGGGTGAACAATTTTTACCGAAAAAAAGTCTGTCAAAGCACGCCCTGAGTACGACGAATCACTCACCTCATGCTCACAATGGTATCGGGAGGACTTCCTTGTCACACAAAGTTGCGGAACAGCTACAAAGCCTGCACATATGTATTGAGCTTGTAGCTCATATCTGAAACATACAAAACGATTCTTGACGTTATCATGCAGGGGACAGGCTTTATGTTAGATAACCAGAGCGGACTCGTAAATGGCCTTGCAGATGAAAATGCAGCACGTTTGAAAACTTGGCACAACATGCTGATATACTACCGCTCGTGGTAATAGCTAGGAGGAATGCATGCAGATTTCGTGATGTAACATGGTTCAGAGCACGCACATGCCTGGCCGTTAACTTTTTATACCCGCACTCGGCAGCACCTATTTTTGGTAGGCAAGTGCCGTTGTTATGACACAAATTAAGACGTCTCCCGGTAATTAGTGTGGTCGCAGAAGGGCTATACCGACCTTCCTCGTCCGGTTACTAAACGTCATACTCCCTTAAGGAATTGCATGCATGCAGTAGCATTTAAATTTACCCTAAATTTTGACAATATCAAAATATACATCTGTAGCGTATACGGTATCCAAAATTGCGCCCATAAATCAATACCCACTTCAAGCAAAGACAACTAAGCATCGGTGCATGCAGCTCGCTTGAGTGACCTATAAAAAAAAGTTGGCAGAGACATTTAAGGCAGGTTACAAGGAAGAAAGCGTAAGTCCGCCCGCTCACTTTCTACACGCAACAACCGCGCGCAGCGCCGTGATGCTACCCGATGCCACGCAGCTGGCGATTCTACCTCTGCATTTCTCTACATGGCCGCTGCCGCAAGACCGTCGCACCGGCTTTCATCTGAGCTCTCACTTAAGGAAGACAGTCCCCGCCATACCGCGTCCAACGCTCCGTTGTAGGTGTATGCAACGATGTCTGAGTGGTTAATGCCCATATATACAGAACTGGTCTTTTTCTTGTTAACATTCATAGATTCCTGGGAGCCTCATCGCACTCCTGCCGCAGTGGTGCAGGCGTTAAGTGGTGCGCCAGTGCTCCGGGATAGGAGGGGCTGCCACCGGTGGGACTTGTGCGATCCAGGTAGTCCTAAGCAACCTCAGGCCGTCAGTCATTTTTTAAACCCTCCAAATTGCAGCGCCCTGAGATAGCAGGTGCTGCCACTGGCAGTGCTTGTGCAATCCAGGTTGCCTTTCTCTACCAACCTCGTGCCACCAATGATTACTTGAACCACCACCTGCCAGGTGCATGGAGGCGCCGTCTTTTATTGGTACTATCCAGAATCAGCGCACGCGCACACACAGACGGGTTTACGCCTTAAGAAGGCATAAGCCTTACTTGCCCCATTGGGCGAAAGCCCGTCTTTGTGTGAGCGTGCGCTGATACTGGATGGCACACAGTGCGTTGCTAAAAGCGGCCGTAGTGTGTGAACAGGTGAAGTGAAGACATCACACTTAGAAGAAGGTGAATTCAGCGAAGACCTCACTCTACGACGTCACGTGTTCAAGCATCAATATATTTACCGGCCCTTCATTTGAAAGCTTGGAGCACTGTGGTGGCACGCAGTAGCGAGGCTGTACGACGTCGAGGGAGACGGTATTGCGACAGCGAGTTGCTCAGGCAGTTTCTCACATTTCTCGGTTTTTCTGTCCACGGCCGGGTGTCAATAACTTCACGCAATAAATGCATGACACATACGAGCTCTGGCAGCATAAAAAACACTTTGTTGCTTTGTTATTTTCGGCGTGAAGCAACAACTAGCCCCCACTCTAGCATTGTTAGTACTTTCGTCTTTGGCACGGCTTCCGGTTGATCGCTTCAAGCTGATTTGGTGGAGCGTCATGCATTTATTCGCACTTTCATTGCATTTTCTTTTCCAACACTTTTATCTTTTTCTAAAGTGAGTTACTTCTTTCTGGGTCTAACTCTATCGCGCACATAACTTGGTGCCCAAATGTGTTAATTTTTGTTGGAAATAAGTCTTTAGGAAATTTATGCGAGACCGCAGGCAGTGCTCAAAGTGTAGTCTAAAGTGCAAAGGAGCCGGCCGCGACATCATGTCAATAGGCCGAAGCCATTGGCTGGACGACTGCCTTCGAGGGAAATTCGCCGCTTCGCTCTGGAGTTGTCTACGAATATAGACAAGGTTCACTCTTAGTGTCGGCACTCCGACAACGGGTCGGAGAGCCAAGGTTTTACTCAATGTCACCGCACAGGCGTAAAAGGTTGAGCAATCATTAGCCACAGCAGCAGAGAAACGAGGGCTCACTCGCATTGCTGGGCCGGGATGATGAGTGTGGTTTGCAAAAAAAGAATACTCACCGCGCACCATGCCTGGGGTGCCGTATAATCTCGTTGACCAGAACCTACGACGCATTCAATCAACAGAACAGGATTTCTGGAACCTCCTATATGACTAAGCCAATTAACCTTCAGCAGACCAGCTTCGGCTCAGATCTGCCGACCAACTGACCAAGGTAGCGGTCAGACCTGTGGCGCAGCAGAGGGTGCAAATATATCTGGCTCCGGACAGGCCGCCATAGGAATCTGAACCTGGCAACGTTTAACGCTTGAACGTTATCCAGAGAGACTAGTTTGGCAGCGCTGTTCGAGGAACTCGCGGGTAAGTCGATGCAGGCGCGTATCCAAGGGGGCGGCCTGAGGTTGCCCACGTAGCCCCCCTTAAATTGCACTCACTCCCTCCCACAGTGTGTAAAGCATGGGCCCTGCACTCCCCCCCCCCCCCCCCCTCGGCTTCACCTATACAACTGCGTCGGGCCCCTCCTGGAAAACATTTCAGGCTACATTCCTGATGTGATGACATAAGGATTATTGATGTAAGCAGAGCAAATGAGGCGAATACAGTGCTGACGGGTGGACACGTACTATGCTATCGTGGATTAACGGAGAGGAGAGAACTAGGGGTGGCAATCCTCATCAATCGGGATATAATTCATGATATAGAGGAATTCTATGGTATTGCCGAGAGGTTGGCGGTTAAGTATTTAGGCTTAATCTTCTATGCAGACAAGGATTCAGCAGCGAGCAGAGTAAACACACAGTACACTGTACTGATGGGTGGCCTAAATATCAATGTACGAAAAACGCAGGCTGGAGACTAGGCGATAGACGACTATGGCATAGGCTCTAGGAATAGCGGGTGGAGTATTAATAGAGTTCGTTGAGATAAATAATTTACGGATCATTACTACCTTCTGCATACGAGAAAACATTAAGTGGACGTGGAACAACCTCAAAGATGAGGCTAAAAGTGTTTAGACTTCATGCTTTGCGCTGGACCTGCGACCATGTAAAATGTGGAGGTCCTCGGAAAGGGGAATTGAAGCGACCACAGTATGGTAATGCCTCGAAGTGGCCTAGGCTTGAAGTGGGAACGGAGGAAACCAGTAAACCGGAAGCCATTTAGTGATTTAGCGGTAAAAGGAAAATTAGAGGAATGAAATATATTGCTTCATAACAGCTATTCGGCTTTAACTGAGCACGATGAAGCTAATGTTCCAGCCATGAACGATAACTTTACAGCTGTCATTACGGAGTGCGCAGTAGAAGTATGCGGTAGTATGGTTAGACAGGATACCGGGAAGCTCTCTCGGGAGGCGAAAGATCTGATTAAAAGACACCAAGGCATGAAAGTGAGAAACCCCAAAGACAGATTAGAACTGACAGCAGCATCAAAGTTAATCCATGAGCTCAGGGTAACCTACATAAGAAAGTTTGGAATGGAGATAATCGAGCCCTCTTTATATAGCGAAGGTAGCCTAAAAGTCATTAAGAGAAAACTAGGCCAAGGCAAAAATCAAATGTATGCGTTGAGAGAAAAACAGGGCCATGTCATTTGCTACATAGATAAGATAGTTCAAGTAGCTGACGAATTCTACACAATTCAGTACAATGGCCTATGTAATAAAGACGTGAATGAGATAGGCAGTATCACACTGCAACACCACGTCCGGCCAGTAAAGAGAGAGGAAGTAAAGAATTCCTTAGGAGCAATCCAAAGAGAAAATGCAGCTGGTGAGGATCAGGTAACAGCAAGTCGGTTGAAGGACAGGGGGTAGATTGCGCTACAAAAACTAGCCACCCACTAAACGCAATCTCTTATGACATCAAACGAATCATAATCTTGAAAAACGTTGACATCATCCTTATACGTAGGAAAGCAGGCGTCAAGCAATTGAAAAATTACAAATCGGTTATCTTACTGTCCGCTGCCTGTATGGCGTTTACAAACGTATTCTTTAATAGAGTCAGGACAACGTTACACCTTACACTTCAATAAGCGAAATGATCAGCCAGGCTTCCGTATAGGGTACTCGACAATAGACCATATTCGCAGTATCAAGTAAAGGATAAAGAAATGTGCAGAACAAAGCCAACCCTCTAAACCGTATAAACAGGTTGTATAGCCTTCAGACAGCTGAATGCTGAAGTGCCAGTGAGAGCGAGTAAAAAAAAAAGCTCTGTTCTGTCCGTCTTCTCTTCGTCTCTGTCTCCAAGTTGCTTTGTTTTTTAGCTTTCATGTATTACCGACTAGCCGATGAGCCACGCTTGGAAACCATTTGACTCAGTCAAATACTCACATAAAGTCACGTGACCTAGGTGGTCCCCCTACTTCCTAGGTTGCTCTCTGGGCAACACCTGCCAGAGTCATGCTCGTGATTTTTCGCTCACAATGACGACAGCGCCGATGCCGTATATTCTAGGTAACGGGGCCTCTAACGCTATCACTTTAATGAGGTCAACGCATCCAGCTACGGATGGGAAAATAATGGGCGGAACGTTAAGACACAGGAAGAACGCAGAGTGGGTCCGGAAACAAACGCTGGTAGATGACATCCTATACGAATTCAAGAGGAGAAAAAGAAATGTGCGTGGGCAGGGAATGAATGCGAAGGCGAGATAACCGATGGTCCTTGAGAGTAATGGACTGGATTTCAGGAGAAACGTAGTACAGGGGACAGGAAGTTACGTCGGCGGAAGGAATAATGTTTGCGGGGATAGGGTGGCCGCATCTGGCGCAGGACAAGGCGAATGGGAGAGATATATTAGGATTATTGCCTAATATATTCAGCACAGCTTGTGCCGTCTACATTCAAGTGATGTTTGCTTTGTATTGCGGTAGCAGAAGTGGTTAACTCAGCGAAAACTGTTAAGGTATTTTCATTTCACGGTATGTAAATTCAGTCGACTGTGAGAGGAACACGATGTTATTTGTGGTAACAGAGCATTCTTTTTAGTTTTCACAGACAACAGTGTACGGTTGGGCCTCTAGATCAAAACTTGATGTCCTTAATAGAATACTGGAAAGAATTGCTCGAAACGTGTCATATGGTACTAGTGATACAAGTAAAACTTTAACAGGAATAATGAAAAGATTAGGCATTTTTATTTACATATGGTTCTTGGGCCGATTGTTTTTAATAAAAACCCACTCTAATTCTTTCAAAATTACAAACGCCTTCAACGCGACTTACAAGTAGTGGAAAAATTTGTTTTACCAAGAGTGTCTGGATACTACATGAAAAGGACGAGATCATATTACATTCCATTCGATTTTAATCAATTGCCTGTTGATGTTGCACCAGTGTCTGTATGTAAGGCAAGAAGTCATGTTCAGAAATTGGTTCAGAGACTAATAATATAAACCTGTGCGCGTGTTTTGACTGCGCGCTTTGTTCCTAACTATGCAGCGTTCTGTAGGTAGGAGATAAGGTGGAAAAAAATTTAAATATATCTGGGTATTCTTATCGCCCACCTGCAAGTTTGTGAAAGCCTACTGTAAAAGTATTCAACGCGTATATTAAAGTTGACTGTTTTTTCTTCTTTTTTGGTTGTTTGTTTTTCTTCAGCAATTGTCTCATGTGCTGTGGGAATGTAGTCATGAGTACGTTTGAAATGTGTAATATATCCGCTCTTGCCACTTTGCCGTAGTGCCCTGTTCAGCAAAAAAGTATCAATGCTTGTGTGGAGAGGTTTTTACGATGTAACTAATTTTGCAAATAAATATTAACATCAACTTGTCATTCGACTAACAACCCGCTCCTGTCCGCCCCAGGCGCGTGGAGCCTCCGGCACTGAGCCTCTCCTCAGGCGCCTTTTTTTTTTCAGCAGCCCCGAAGATGTAGAATGACACACCTTCTGCTCTCTACGTACTAACCATCTTCTAAATCATCCTGCTGATGGTTCCGCTTGCAACCGCCCTTCGTTTACGCGTTCTTTGCACTTATGATGCCCTCCTCCTTCTACGGTATCCACCCCCCGGATGGTTAAAGTGGTAATTACCCTCAAATTGCGTATTTCTACGCTATAGAAATGTCCTCCTTCTTCTACGGTAACCACCCTCCAAGTTGTTGCTATTGCAACCAAATTACTGTTACGCAGTATTATACGTCGCTGCGAAACCAGAGGCCGGGAACTTTCTCGCAGTAGCTGTAAACAAAGTGCAAACATTGTTTACCGGCAGGCAGGAAATGTTGAGAATTTCTACGGGACTATTCGACGAACTCCTCTTGAAGCCATCCTTATGAATGCTGATTTCATGGATGCTTTTGGGCCGACAGTATTTTTGATAGAGGGTGCAGCCGGTCTTTTGTTGGCAAATGTTGCGCGGTTTTTGGCTTCCGATGATGAGGCTGTGGCGTATAAACGGTGGTCAGACGCCACTAAGGTTATGAAAGAAGTAGCCGGCAGCACGCCTAAGCATTGTTGTAATGTTATTACAGTCACGAAGTGATACTGGTGAGGGTCAGAGTGCGGTGGGTTGGACAGATGGATGGCAAGGACTATGTGAAGAGAGATGGTGCAATAAGCAAAAGTGAGGCATGCCAACGTGACGGTCTATGGTAACGATGGCGGCCGCAGCATTTTTAGTCTAGGTTGCTGTCTGGGGTACAAATATTCAATAATAATTCATCGCAACGGGCTCATCGGGCTCATAATATTGCATCGCAATGGGCTCATCAGCATCCGGCATTTGGTGTAATATTCTGCGAATCATTTGCTGCTTTTTTTGTCTAACACCTTTTCATTCCTGAACACTGCGCCATAAGGCTGTTTCATAGCGAGGTTAGAAATACCACTGGCACAAGTATGTAAGCTACTGTGTTTAGCCGAGCTATATAGTCACCGAGGCTAAGCGTGAAATCAGTAATCGTTCAAATGCTTCTCAATGGTTTGAGTCAGGCCACTGCCGTTGATGTGGCTCTATCAAAACGATCGAGAATGCGAGTTGTGTATTCTCCTATGCTTTGCATGCAGACAAATACTGCACACAATGGTGGTTTCACAGAGAACAGCCACCACAATTCTCGCTGCCGGCGGTCAAAACCACCTGGTGCTCGAAGCAGCGTCATTTTGTCTGTGTTGTCTCCCTGACACTGCTTATTTATTGGCACCACAAAGGGAAGCTGCAAGAGCACATTTCGAGAGAAAAAATACAAAGGTAGCAAACAGCGAAATTCAAGTGATATGCCTTTCCTGCCCGTCCCCATAAATATCTCCCTCGCTGACTTCAGCAGTGCACGCCATAGGACATAACACTTAATGCAATGTGTACAGATAATCGTCCTTGGGGGCGTTGAAAACAAACAGGGCAGTGATAAATTGTCATTCAACCAAGAGCAGCCGTCACGCTACAAGCTTTTCGTTGGGCCCATATGCCTGCGCTTGGGCGGGTTCCTATTAATAATCAGGCAGCGCCAGGGCAAACAGGCATCTCTCGAGAGAAAAGTATGCGTCACTTGTATCTTACCGGTACACACCTACAGGACAGAATCGTGGAGGCTAACGAAAAGAGTTCAGCTTAAGTTAAAGACAGCACAACGAGCCATGGAAAGGAAAATGATAGTTGTAACGTTAAGGATCGGAAGCGGGCATAGTGGGTGAAGGAACAAACGCGTGCTAATGACATCCGAGTCGAAATCAATAGGAAGAAATGGGCTTGGGCAGGGCATGTAATGCGAAGGCAAGATAACTGCTGGGGCTTAAGGGCAACGGAGTGTATTGCAAGAGAAGGCAAGCGTAGCAGGGGCGGCAGAAGGTTAGGTGGGCGGAAGAAATTAAGAAGTTTTCGGCATACGGTGGGCGCAGCTGGAAAAGGACAGGGTTGAATGGATAGACATGGGAGAAGCCTTTGTCCTGCAGTGGGCGTAGTCAGGCTGATGATTATGATGATGATGATGATTAAATCATGGCCCCTGTCATGTGAATGAAAAAATCTTGTATTATCTCCCTCACAGTTTTATTATTGTGTTGGCAGGTAGCTTCACTGTCTTCTAATATCACTCTTAAATCGTGTTCCTTCTATTTCAAGCTAATGATAGACGCTGGCGGCACGTGCTAAAGATAAATTTTGCCTTTATGTGCCTGACGTCGACGCTGACGCCTGACGGGTTTTGCTTGCGTGACGTCCTGTTTTTATCGCAATAAAGGAAATAGGCACCATATTCTAGGATGGCACATGGATGCTGGCAGCCAAAGAAGTGTATTAGCCAAGTCATCAACATCGTCCGTCATCAAACTAGCTACACCCGCTGCAGTGCCAATGCCTTTTCCATGTCTCTTCTTAAAGGCACATAAAGGCAAAAATTATTTTAGGCACGTGACGCAATCTTCTATACTTAGCTTGCAATGGAAGAAAAGTGCGGAGCGGAAAATATACTACCATGCAAATTAAAGTCATCTTAGCAGGGATTAGCGCCCTCCACGCAGTTCGGCGCGCTGATACACAAATTGGTTTATTTGGCTATATTGTGCACGCAAACAGAATACAACTGGGCGGTGACAATAGTAGGAAGTGCGCTCGACGAACGACGTGTCAAGATTGGCCGTCACTCTCAGCTTAAGGAAAAAATGGAGCTGTGGTTTCCATAACATCCACAAGAAACACAAACGCCGGTGAAGGAGCTGACTGAGGTTACAATCTCTGCACTGCATCGCACAACGAAGGATTGGTGCCCACTCCTACACGCCATCTCTGGACTTGTGCTGCTTGTTCGGTCGTCTTGGTTTGTAGTGTTAGACGTCAGTTTGTTGCTGGAAGAAAGATGTATGGGGAGGATATTAGAACAATGGAGTAATAAGTGCCCAGGACACACTGTACAGCATCACCAAATCAGCTGGGTCCTAAGAAGGTGCGAAGCTGGCCAGGCCCGACACTTTGGTGGAGGGGGCTGTACGTAACGAGCAAAATGATTAGCAATAGGGCAGGCAAAAAAGAGATACGTTCCGCGCTGGCCTGGAACCCGAGACAATTGGGGATGAAGCGGAGGGTCGAGTTCGGTAATCGAAAGAAAATTAAGTGCTGAGGACTGTATATAGATACGCGGAAGAATGCGTTACGAACTGCATCGGTACGAAAGGAATCTTAAGTTGTGAGAGTGAAGAGTTATTTCGTATTTGCAATTAGAAGTGCCCCACCTTAGAGAATAAAACTAGGAGATCTTATGCGGCCGCGATGGAAGTTTGCGGGCCAATAGAGGCACCCGTCTTTCTCTGGATTCTCAGCCTTACCTGAAACCCACGTGGGTGTGAGTGAGGACGAAGTTTCGTGATAAGAACTTGTATCTCAACTTCGAGGTACACGGAATCGCCGCTCATACAAATTGCGCGTAAAGTGTGCATCGAATCGGTGCATATAGTATACACGGAGGGGCTAGGAGATGCTTGGGAGAGGCACTGTATACTGGCGGTTATCGATAGGCTCTAGAGAATAGCAGTAGGAAGGGAATCAATGTAAGGCCTCAATTTGAATGTGACAATCAGGCCTTCCTTACACGCAATGCAGTTAGCAGCAGGCGTGACCATAGCTATTGCTTGTCTTTATTGTTTAACCGCCTAAGCGCCGTAGCTCCTGGGCGCTGCAGCTAAGCGGCGACACTGAAGTTCTCTTCGTCGGGAAAGTTAAGCAGCATTGTGTCAAGCGTTGTCGTTGCCTCCCTACCGTGAACAACCTACAAAAGTATTCTGCGCTGTTTTGTGCATTGCATGTTATAGGAAAACACTACACACGATAAGATGGCTTCCCACGGCTTGTGCCAGTTATCAAAGTAAAGCATGGAACTATTTTCCTCGGTTCTAGGCGAACCCGTAACTTCTGCAGGGTATGTTGCTGGGCGAGTTGGTGGTGATCGAGCATCATGAAATCGCAGCGCTAGCAGACAAGGACACAGGGAGGACACAAACACACACTTGCCCTGAACTGTCAACTTTGACAGTTGACAGTTCAGCGCAAGTGCGTGTGTTTGTGTCCTCCCTGTGTCCTTGTCTGCTAACGCTGCGATTCCATGATGTCCGTAACTTCCTTACGAAGTAGGCCAGAAACTGCAGCTCCACGCAGGCGAAGTGTAAAGTCTCTGGCGTCAAGGTGAGCCTTGACGACATGACTGCCCCCGACACTATCAGAAGCCTTTTCATGTGACCGTCCATTCTGCAAGCAAAGAAGATGTGATCTTTTTGTACACAGCAAATTTTCAAACTCTGACCTGCGTTTTCAGACTCGGACTAGCTATTATACGCTGGAACGCCGTTCGTGCGGCTAAAAACCAAAATTACATTTCCTAGAACTTCAAGAGAACATCCGGCGAGGTGAATGCGGTCGTTTTCGACTTCATTAGTCGACTTCAATAAGCGAAGCGATACCGCAGTAGCGACTATTCGGACATCGTGGAAGAGTACCTGGTGTCGCAATTCGCTCTAGTTTCTTATTGATCCTCGTAGAGGTTGGTGGTTGGAGATTGTTACATTCGCTGCTCAGTGGGCGGTAAGTCGACGCAGAACACAAGGTTATTTTTTTTCGGCATGAAAAGCGCAACCGTTCCTCACGAAATGCACACTGTAGGGTCTAGTCATGCTTCGCGCAGTATTTAGATCACGTTGTTCCGATTAGCTTCGCGTTTTCGCACTTCCCGCTTGGTGGCGGTTTTTCCCGATAGCTGGGCGGATCCGTCAATTATGTATTATTCAAATATGTTATAGGGCGTATTCGTCCAAAAATGTTCTCGCACATATTGTTACGTGCTTTGCACGCACGGGGGTTTATTCAAAGAGGGGACCGGTCGAAGCAGGATGGAAGCAGGAAGCCTAGCAGCGTCCTTCAGCTCTCTCTTTTTCTTCCTCTTTCTCCGCGGGTCAGTCCTTCATCTTCTGCTTCTTCCGTCGAGGTTCTGTGGAAGCACGTTACAATATTATTAACTTAATGTTCGACACTAGTATCTTTCCTGACCAATTGAAAATAGCGAAGGGTGTGCCAATATACAAATCAGGAGACAGAAACGCCCTTACAAACTACCGACCAATATCAGTATTACCTGTTTTATTGAAAGCTTTGAGTAAGTTCTTAGAAAAAATATAGTATTATATCTAGCTCCCAGTTCAGATTTCAAAAATCTAAATCCACTGAACAAGCACTACTTCACGTAAAGGATAAAATCATACAGGGTATTGAAAGTAAGGTTTTCACAATAGGGTTATTTCTTGACCTGCGAAAAGCCTTTGACTCGGTGAATCACAGCATACTATTTCAGAAGCTGGAATGCTATGGAATACGTGCCACTTCACTAATATTAATAAAAGATTATCTTGACACACGCTTCCAATTTTTGAATGTGAATAATTACTCCACTAATTGTTGAGCGTAACAAATGGAGTACCGCAAGGATCAATATTAGGGCCTACGCTGTTTTTGTTACACACCAACGACATTAATGCAATCGCCAGCACTCCCGATATTGTTATGTTTGCGGTTGATACCAACGTATATTTTTCTGCACGGACTAAACGCAAAATTGAAGAAATGAACAATCGCTATCTACATACTCTTTCTGAATGGCTAAATGAAAACTGTCTACAATTAAACGCCACTAAAACTAAATATATAATATTTTCTCTTCCAAATGAACGTGACCAACATGTGATGCAAATTATGTGCAAAAAAAACGAACATTCAGCAAATACGAGCAGAAATTTCTAAGAGTTTGGTTCCAGGAAACTCTGACATGGACATTCCATGTAGAGCACTTGACCACCGATATAGCCCGATCAATCGGATGCATTCGAAAAATCTCGAAAATGATACCTTTCTCATTAAAAAATCTCTTTATTACACTTTAATTTATTCAAAGCTTTCATAGTGTTCGCAAATTTCGGCCACCGCTACTCAACATAACTATAATAAGTTGATGGTAATACAAAAACGAATTTTGCGTATATTTGAAAATTATGTAGCAGACATCCGCGATTTACGCACTAGGGACCTATTTGCAAAGCACGACATGATCATGGCCAACCAAATATACTTGTTTAAAATAATTCAACACATACACGCCACACACATATACAAAGATCTCGGCGTAACAGTTGATCACCAGTATTGTTTCAGACATCACACAAGAAGGCTTCCGAAGGTTAGAACAAATTACGGTAAACAGTCATTGACCTACCAAACAATCACTATTCTAAATAAACATCAAGGCATAATAAATTGCACAGATAGCCCTGCCGAATAAAAAAGAATGTATAGAACTTTTCTTGTGACAACCGCAGGCGTTCTATAGACCGTTTTTAATATAATATGAGCATTTTCTTTCTGATTTACAGTTTTTGATTTTAAGCGCAGTGTGTACTGCTGCATCAGTGCTCAGTGAATGCCTGTAACGCGTTATAATTCTTAAGAAGTTTGTCTGGAAACATGGTTTTTGTCAACTGTGTATAGATTAGTATTGCTTGTTTTCTTTCCCGGTATATTCTGTTATATTTGTTTGATGTCCAATGAAAAACCGAAATTTCTGAGTCGACTCCACCATTTTGCTACGCCGTACGAACAAAACGGGGGCAGAGACCTCGTCAGGCTGTATCAGCCTTTAGTCTCCGCAGGACACGCCCTGAAAATAAAATGATTTGATTTTGATTTTTCATTTCATTTGATTTGATGTTTGAGCGTTTAGCCATAGTTGTTTCGCTAATGTTTGACGAGAATAAAAGTAGTCATAGTAACGTTGGAGTATTCTGTGTTGTCTTGTCTCTGCTAAACCGGGGCTCATTAATGTCGAAGATGGGCTCTGGACCAAGGACTTCGCTTGCAGATAAAACTTTCTAAATTTTATCTGGGTAGCAGATGTAACATTCACCAAGGATCACACAAGGCCGGAGTACGCGAGTAAGTGGTGCTTCTTTACGAAAACATCTGATATAGTCCTGGTAGCCAAAAAGTGATGCAATTAGAGCTGTCACTTGCGTCACAAACATGTATGGCTCACGCCTGAGTTGGCAGAACAACACTCGCAATGGACCGCCTTCGAAGAAACACCGCGTAACGTTTCTGTACGTCTGAAAATCTCTATATTGAAAACCACCGCCTAATACAGAGATCCACGAGTCAGTGGAAAGAAGAGTGCAACACCTTGATCAAATGCAACCCCAATGTGAATAATCATCTTAACAGATGTAGAAAGAAATTGCACAGCCTCTCCATATATGGGTTGCGCAAATGGAACAGCAGTTCGCCAAGCTAGACGGACTGATAGTTGGGCCTTCTATTCCTGTTACCCACGTCATGGGTAACCTGGTTCACATCAACAACCGAAGCTGCGTTTTCAGCCTTTATTGATTGCATAGCTACTTTACCGCAGTGTACATATCCGCTCTCCTGAAATAAAGTTTTGCTTTCAAAAGAGAGATAAACGTCCACGTGTGGTCGCTTTGAAATATTTGATTATCACAAAGAAATAGATTTCAAGACGATAGCCACTTGATTCAAAGTGTACACAACCAAGCAGAAATTATTTGATAAAATGCTGTACTTTCATATCGCGGTCAAGAAATATCAAAATGTCTACTTATGTAAGCAACTTTCGTTGTAAGGATGATGGACTAATATAGTTCGAAAGTAGAATGTAAAAGAATGCAAACTTTGTGCCAAAAGTTTAACAGTGCCAATCGAATGGAAAGTTGGAGCATAATTCGCGTGATAAAAAGTCTGAAAAGCGAGAGTTATTGAGTGATATATAAAAGTCGACTTATCCACTGTCGAAACTAGGAATGACGGCTTTGGATTTGTGACCAAAAATAAAGTGAAAATGGTACCAAAAAAATGTATTCCGCCCCTAATCTACCTCAAGTGCAATAAAAGAAATGAATGTCTGATACAAATTCGCAAGGAACCATACGAAAGAAAACAAATGAATCGCGAACATTGATGAAAGGCAACCTCAACACTGCTGATTAAGTGTTCAGCAAAAGGTGCCCTATATTATTTATGGAAAACGTTTCCTTTCAAACCGTTAATATAGTCCGTTATGAGTACAAAAGCTCAAATACGCTTGCTTGGCGTTTGCACAGACTTACTGGATATTTTGTTTCCACCGAAACAAAGTAAAAAAAAGATGGTACAAAGCTTCGACGAAGCCCTTTGAACCATACATTGAAACCGTAGCAGCATCAGCGGCGAGAATAGGCCACGAATAGCAAGGCAATTGAAATGAGCAAAAATCTAAATAGGCGAATCATGTTCTTTCCAATAAGGCAGTAAGCTTCTTTCTATTTCCCCAACAACATGGGCCGCAAAGTTCGACCTGCAATAAGTTGCAATAAATGAATAATTAAAAAATTGGCAGTGGTTTAGCTCTGGTTAAACCTGGAGTGACGCGACAGCTACAGCTATCCGAGTGGAACTTGGTCACGTGACCAACCATGTGACAACCACGTGATCAGCCACGGCGCCGCGCAGCGGGCAGCAGCTCCGCACCACGTGACCAACCACGTGACTGCGTGGCGGCTCAGCCACAGGGTGATGGCGCCGCCACCCTCAAGGCTCGAAATGCTACCGTAATGTAGCTATCGCAACAAAACTGATGGCGGCCTAGCATTGCTAAGCACGAAAGATTGTGCGAAAGCAGGCATTTTCAAGTGGACACCACCGGCCATCTGTTGTTGCTGCGAAGGCCCACCGCGCTGTCCATGTCGAAACAGGCTAAACCGCAATCGGCTTGTCATGCTCGTTTTAATATCTCTGCCGCGTTACTTGTCTCCTCTAAATGAACTGAGCCTCTTAATTTTTTCCTCGTCATTGCCAGTTTAGTCAAGGAACGCCGGCGAGCTATTGCTCAAAGGCAGCGTTTCTGGAACAATGTTGTCAACGCTGACCAGTTTTGCATCAGTGTCGCGTTTCTGCCAACGCATGCAGGGAACACCTTTCTGTCACTACGGCAGTGCAGCTCAAAGCGCGAATGAGGTGTCTACTGACCCAGGAAGCCAGTTACGCGCGTTTCCTTTCCGTTCGTGACCGTCTCAGAGGCTTCACATCTACCTGGGGATTTTGTGGGGTAGGAGGCTACTATTGTGCTTTTTGAAAAGGGAAGTCGATGAGACGACGGCGTGCATTTGCATATCGCGCAAGTGCGACAGTTTAACACGAGGCGTGAACATTTGTGGCGATAGCATAGTGCTCTCGTGCCGTGGCCGGCGAAGATGTTCTCTGCAGTTGCCAGCGAGGTGGGTTCGGCACCCAGTAGGCGCAATATTTATTTTATTCCTGCAGGCATCTAAGAGGTTTGAGACAAATATCGCGTTTTTCAGGATTGCTAGTGAAGTAAAGCTTTCGCACAAAAACTACTAGCCACCGCGGTGGCTCAGTGGTTATCGCGCCCGACTGCTGACCCGAAAGACGCGGGTTCTATTCTGGCCGCGGCGGTCGAATTTCGATGGAGGCAAAATTCTAGAGGCCCGTGCACTGTGCGATGTCAGTGCACGGTAAAGAACCTCAGGTGGACGAAATTTCCGGAGCCCTTCGCTACGGCGTTCCTCATAGCCTGCATCTCTTTGGGACGTTAAACACTCATAAACCAAACCGAATTTAAAGTCTTAGGTGATCCTCGGTAGACCGTTCGAGTGCGTTAGCCTTGTCTGTTGCTGCTCATTCTGTCGCAGTTCCAACTGAAGGGTATGGAACGAAAGCGTTAGTGGATTATGCCGCATATAAGGGCAGTTGGTAATTGTCTGCTTCCTATGCATAGATCGCTGGGACTCCTGGATCACCTGAGCAAAAAAGAATCGGCGAATGCCTGCAATCACGGTAAGTTGTGGCATGTGATTTTAATTGACCAGGGTGTCTCAGCGAAAAAAACTAATTCTCAAGTATTGTTTTTTTCATGTAATGATATGAATTTTTAAGCATGGTGTAGAGCGGTTTATTGGCACGATGGAAGCGCCGGCTACGAAGACCTTGGCACAGGCAATCTACGAGGCAGAGAGCCGAGAGACCAGACACAAGCGGCAGTGTTCCATCCAGCACGAGCATCCAACTGGCGGCGCGAGCGCTTCGTCGTCGTTGGCTTCGGGCTGGTTCATCTTCTTCATTCCAAGTGCCCCGGCGGAAAGAGGGTGCCATCCTGGCGACTCAAGGAGAGGAGACTACGAGGGGGCTATAATACGGCTTCAAGCGGCTGACGTGAACGACGTCGTGGCCACGGCGGCGATGGTCCGAAGAAGGTGTCACCGGTTCGATAATGTAGTTGACCGGTGACGTACGCTACAAGATGCGGTAAGGGCCGATGTGCTTGGCCGAAAATTTGGACGTATTCGGAACAGAGAGCCAGACCAGTGAGCCAGTGGAGAAGTGAACCGCGGGCGTGTCTTGATCGGAAGCATGGGTACGGAGACCTTGACGTTCGGCGGTGAAGGAGCGAGCCAACTGGCGGCACTGCTCAGCATGGCGGGTGATGTCAGAGAGGGAAGCATATTCTGAGCTGTCGGGGTTGTGGGGAAGGATTGTATCCAACATACAAGGAGGTTCGCGTCCGAATAAAAGAAAGAATGGGGAAAAGCCGGTGGTTGCTTGAGAGGCGGTGTTATATGCATAGGTGACGAAAGGAAGAACCTGATCCCAATTGGAGCTGTCGGAGTGAATGTACATGGCGATCATGTCCCCAAGAGTACGGTTGAAGCGTTCGGTGAGGCCGTTGGTTTGAGGGTGATAAGAAGTAGTGGTGCGGTGGACTGTGTGGCACGCAGCGAGAAGCTCGTGAAGAACTTCAGACAAGGAAACACGGCCGCGGTCACTGAGAAGTTCGCGAGGAGCGCCGTGATGCAGGACAAAGTGATGAAGAAGGAAGAAGGCTACATCGCGAGCAGTAGCCGCAGGTAGGGCAGCGGTCTCAGCATACCGAGTGAGGTGGTCCATGGCGACTATGATCCAGCGATTCCCAGCGGTCGTGAAGGGAAGGGGCCCATATAGGTCGATGCCCACACGATCAAAAGGGCGAGCCGGACACGGTATTGGCTGTAACGGGGCAGTCGAAGAGCGAGGTGTCGACTTCCGCTGCTGACAGGCCGTGCAGGAGCGAACGTAGCGACGAACGAAGTTGTACATGCCCCGCCAATAGTACCTCTGGCGTAGTCGCTCGTACGTTTTCAGCGAGCCAGCGTGAGCGCTCTGAGGATCGGCATGGTGGTGTTCACAAATCTCAGTGCGGAGATGTCGGGGAATCACGAGAAGCCACTTGCGACCATCTGGACGATAGTTGCGCCGGTACAGAAGACCGTCGCGAAGAGCAAAATGGGAAGCCTGGCGACGAAGTGCTCGAGGGAAGGAGGCCGTAGAGGGTGCACGAAGTACGTCGAGCAACGATGAAATCCATGGATCTTGGCGTTGTTGATGGGGCATGTCCATGGTAGTGAGCGCTGCGAGTAGGGATGCAGATATTGGCGAAGAGGGCGCAGGAGAGGGCAGTGGGGAGCGGGACAAGGCGTCGGCGTCGGAGTGCTTGCGGCCCGATCGGTAAACTACGGTGATATCGAATTCCTGAAGACGGAGGGCCCAGCGGCCTAGGCGCCCTGAGGGATCTTTGAGTGAAGCCAACCAGCACAAAGCGTGATGATCGGTGACGACGGTGAACGGGCGGCCATATAAGTATGGGCGGAATTTTGTTAGAGCCCACACTACGGCGAGACACTCCTTTTCCGTCACGGTGTAGTTCGACTCAGCCTTGGTGAGGGCACGGCTGGCGTACGCAACGACGTATTCAGGAAATTCGGGCTTGCGCTGGGCAAGGACAGCCCCGAGGCCGATTCCGCTTGCGTCGGTGTGCACTTCAGTAGGGGCACTGGGGTCGTAGTGTCGAAGGATAGGTGGTGAGGTGAGAAAACGACGGAGCGCAGCAAAAGCGTCGTCGCAGGCCGAGTCCCACGTAGACAGGTCGGCGGGACCATTAAGAAGTTTCGTCAGGGGCGCGACGATGGAGGCGAAATTGGGAACAAATCGCCGAAAATAGGAGCAGAGACCCACAAATCGGCGCACTTGTTTTGTAGAAGTCGGTTTAGGGAAGTCAGCGACAGCACGGAGTTTGTCAGGATCGGGCAGGACGCCGTCTTTGGAGACGAGGTGGCCGAGTATTGTCAGCTGCCGGGCACCAAAGTGACATTTTTTGAGATTAAGTTGAAGGCCAGCATTGGTGAGGCAGCTCAGTATCTGGCGCAAGCGCTTGAGATGCGTCGGAAAATCGGGCGAAAACACGACATCATCATCTAAATAGCAGAGACAAACAGTCCACTGAAGACAACGCTGAAGACATCGGGCCGCTGAAGACAGCGGGGTCGCGCTGCCGGACGACACCGGAGCAGATGACAGGCTGCGACGTGGCGGCGGGCTGTTGACTGGCCTTGGTAGTGGACATCGGGATGGTGCATCTGCGAAGGTTCACGGTGATGGTGAAAAGGGGAACACAGCAACCTCCACCAAATGTAGAGCGGTTTATTGGCACGATGGAAGCGCCGGCTACGAAGACCTTGGCACAGGCAATCTACGAGGCAGAGAGCCGAGAGACCAGACACAAGCGGCAGTGTTCCATCCAGCACGAGCATCCAACCGGCGGCGCGAGCGCTTCGACGTCGTTGGCTTCGCGGCTGGTTCATCTATTATCATGGTTCATGGTATTATCAGTGTTGGCGGACAAAAGAAAACCGGTGAATCGCTTTAAGCAGTAAGGTGGCTAACTAAATTTTAATAATTAACTTTTAACATTTAGAGTTAGGCGTCAAGTTGCAATTAGAAATTTGAAGCCAGTCGTTAGTAATAGCCATATCAGTTTTTAAATTTTCGAAAGCCCGATTATCCTGGCAGGCAAAATTTTGCTTTTTTGACTAGTTACATGCACTGGAAACGTTGCTTTACCAGCATGCTTTTCGAAAGCGCGTGTATTTTGCACTATGCAGCAAAATTTGTTCAAGCCGCAGCGCAGGGGTTAATGGGGCATTCAAATTTTTAAAACCTGATTGGGCGATCACTGACAAAGCGGCTATAAATATCTAATTGAAACAAGCGCCCAGCTCCAATACATAAAAAGTTAATTATTAAAGTTTAGTTAAACAGCTCACTTCTTAAAACGATTCACCTCTTTTCTGGTGCCCGCCAACACTGACAATACTACGCCGCAAAAGTCATATTTTTGTCCCAAAAATTGTATTTTTGTAAATTACTTAGTGTTCCCTGAAACACCATATATGATGCACGCCTCTGGGCATCAAAATTCTCTGAACAAGAGATTGTATCTTACGTGGAATCTCCAAGATCTATGCGAAAATGAATATTTTTGAAATGCGAAGCATCTCAAGGTGGAAAATTTGGCCACCAACCGCCATCAGCCGAGCTAAAATGTGAAACGGCGATGCAGGAAAGTTTGTTTGGAACATACTTGAGCTGTTTTTCAGAAAGGTTCAAGCATCTTTTGCCATCTCGAAATGCAACAAGTTCTGGCTTCGCTGCTTTCCTGCACAGCTTGCCGTGAAATGTCGCAGCTTTTTATGTACGACTAACGATCAAAAATTCTTGCAGTATCACAATTGTGGTGATGTTATGCAGAAAAAAATTACTCAGAAATTCCTATCTCTGACCCAACTATAACACAAGAAATACTTCAGTGAGCTTCGATAAACCAGCAGACGACGTTATCCTTCCTGTGCCTTGTCGATGAAAATAATTGCTCTCCATTTTTAGCTGATTTTCTCAGTCGAAGCCTGCCTTTTCTAAACTACGGCCTTCAGCTGCGTTCTCGGTAGCGCCTGCCAGTCCGTCTTGCATGTGTTCGCAGTCGACTGAGGCAGCGCGTTGAACTTAAAAACCGGTTCTCAATACCATGTAGTCAGGACGGGTGCCTTTGCTGCGGCTGCTACGAGACAATAGACAGTAAGCTGGGTGCATTCCCTTATGTCTTTTGTGCAGACACATTCGCTATGGTGAGCGCTCAATTCGGTTGACGGTGATCAATAGTCTCCGGAGGTCGGGACAGCGACCGTGAATTCTTAGAGTTTTATGGCGCTATTTATTTATTAGCAATTTCAAAGCGAAGTTATCGGAGCGAAGGTGAAGAAAAACACTACAAGAGCAGCAAACAGCGAAAACAAAGCGGTTGCCCTTCCTAGTCACTATACTTTCAAAGCTGCCCATTGTGTAGGTCCGCAGTACACAGTATAAGATTTCAAATAAACGCTCGAATGCCGAAGAACTTCAGACATTATGTAAATTTCTGAGTTTCTGGACTCGCAGAGGCCAACGTTAAGCCACAGAGTTGGTTAGTGTTTTATAATCGCGACTAGCGTTCCAAGCAACGGGACGCGCTGCAGTTTTTGTTCTCACGCGAGAAGCCAGATTTCTTTGAAAATATATTGCACCCGCCAGAAACTCTCTTTTCAGTGTTCAGCTGCCGCGGTGGTTGAGTGGTTGTGGCACTCGGCTGCCGGCCCGAAAGACGCGGGTTCGATCCCGGCCGCGGTGGTCGAATTTCGATGGAGGCGAAATTCTAGAGGCCCGTGTACTGTGCGATGTCGGTGCACGTTAAAGAACCCCAGGTGGTTGAAATTTCCGGAGCCCTTCACTGCGGCGTCTCCCATGGCTTGAGTTGCTTTGGGACGTTAATCCCCTATAAACGAAAACAAACCTTCAGTGTTCAAGATTGGTTGACTTATTGGGCGTCTTATCTCAAATCGACGCAAATTTCTGCTATCGCCGCAAGCGACATATTTCGAATAGCGAGCCGCAGTACACCGAGTAAATGTTTTCAATTTGCTGGCAATATTACGTGCCACATGAAATCTTGAGTCGGTGCTCCTCACACCAAAAAGAATAGGACGCGGCCGTACTTTCAAACAAGTTCACCCTGAGTACCGGTCCTGTTGGACTGCACTGCATTGCGAAAGGAGGCTTCATCCCACTCCCAGCCTTTGATGTATTATAATTAGACTTCTTGTGGCTCAGGAAAATTTATGACGACAAATTTTACGCTAGCACGAGCGCATACATTGTATCACACAGTTCACATCAGTATACACGACCGCGTTTTCGCAAACATCAATGTCAACCCACGCTCGGAACACAACTGATATAACGCCATGCTACAAGCCGGATTGAAACGTCCCAGTCACGTGGAGTTCTTTATCGTGGCGGTCATGTTGTGGTGCTGTAGAAGACGTGCTGTTGTGAGGTCTGCTCGCTGGGTGGCTTTCGTTGCCGAAAATTCGGGTGCCAGAACGCAGAAGCGTCCAAGGGTGAGCCAGTTTGGTGCGGTACAGGAGCTGCCAATGACGAGCACTGGCGACATGCGAGAAGGCCTGTCACGGGCCAAAGCACACCTGGCCACTCCCACTCGTTCGCTCCTCTCGTACCCTCAGCCTGTACACGTCATTGTCAACTCGTTCTGTAGCTGCCCCCTTCATTCTCTTATTTTCTTTCCGCACGCAGCCGCTCCTGGCACAATGCAAGTGCTGTGCCTCATCACATGCCTCGATCTGCCTTCGGGGAACGGATTGGACATGTCTGTACTTATTAGTTACCCGCAGCCTCGACCACGCTTACTTTTGCCCGCTCCGCTGGCAACAAGCCAGAGAAATGGTTCGAACACATCAACCGTGTGCCCATGTTCTGCCGACATGTACGACTTCGAAAAGATTTGATATGTGTGTTTTGGTTCCGCCATACAAACGGCAGAATGGTATGGAATCCAGGCCTTCTGCAAAACACCTGGAAAACATACAAACTGAAGCCAGTGAAGATACTGAATTGCCTCAACGGGACAAAAAATGGGCTGAGATACTTTCGTATTCTCATTCTAACCATGGCATGCACCAGGAACAGTTCTTAACCGTTTTTGCAAATTGCCTCAAAAACTCGTCGGATCCACAAAAGACTAGTCTGTCATAGGACCCTGAGCAACAGGACCCGCAAATACAGCCATCCGCATCGAGCCACCTCAGCCCACTAAGAAACAATGCCAACGAGCGGCGACACCTAGTGGAAGATTGCACATAAAAGTTTCCGTGAAACACTTTGCCGGGAGCTTCCATCGCCCCGGTACCCTCATGTAGAGTTCCTCAAAGGCGGGTTCCCTTGAAAAACCTCAGTAGTAATTCAACGTCCCTCAGGCGAGCACTCCGGCATGAAAAGCATCAAGGCATGATTTAAATCGGCTCGGTTCGAAGTCAAATGTCTCCGATCAGTGGTTGCCGGGAGCCTTAGTTACCGGTAGTGCAACACCACGCTCCAGCTTAGCTAAAATAAGAACGATCATTAACCTCCATGGAGTCCGACTCTTGGAGGGCTTCCAACCACCGTCAACACTGTTAACTTTGGTGAGGCCTTCTACGTGGACAGACGGACGCGTATTCTTGGCTGCTCTTCTGATGTCATTTGACGTCGCTTCACAAAATGACCGCTTGAGATCAATAAGTACCTACACTGCTCGGAATAAATGTGGAACCGTCTCACATGCTGACTATCATTGTCCGCATCACACTTTGTGTCACCAAGCTTAAGATACCAGGTCTCTTGCGAGCAAGAATCCACTACCTTTAGCCGTAACTGAAAATGGCAGCCTGTGTACCTGGCGCTTTTTTGCGGTGAAAGACAGGATATCCCCAAACGCCGATGATCCCATGCAGTCACACTCTTGGCACATCGGAAGACACAGCAGAGTGAAAGCTACACCTCTAAAAACTGCGAAGACTATGTGCCAGATTCACGAATCGAATAACCGACCCGATATCAAGACTGAAATGCTGCTGCAGAACAAGAGCCTGCGCCCTGGACATCCACTGCCACACAGTTGCTTCACTGTCCGACAGGGGAACAGATGAGTCAAGTGTAACTTTTGCTGCAAAAGTGATGAAAGGGATATCCGTAGCGGAAGACCACCAAATCCGTACCAGAAGGCGATACCTGGTAACTACGCACATTGATGCATAATGATAGTCACGGTCCGTGCACCAACATGTCCAAGGATATTCGAGTTTTGCAATAGTGTTCGTGTGACGCATTTAAAAATGGACTTTCTGTGTCAAAAAAGCAGTCATCTACCTACTATAGCAGGTAAATCAAGCTCTTTCCAGTGACTCAATCTTGTTTAAAACACAACCGCAACATTGTGATGACCTCAATTTGCTTTAGGAACTTAGTGTTCCAGACCGGTAAACTGGTATCCTATCCATATTGTGCCGGGTATGCCGATAACATAAGAGGTACTGTCACGGAGAACAGAAAGCCAAACGTCGGCATGGCAAGGCATCACCCGTATTCGCAATTCGCATGCTGAGATGCTGATTACCGATTAAAAGAATGCCACAGCTGAATGCCACTCTCTCCATCAAAGGTTTTTTTATTGCTACAGTATGCTTTGTGGTATAAAGTATTATTTACAAATATATATGCCCACTGAATGATCGAAGAAAGTCCGGTAACCTGCGGTGGTGGGGGGTCAAAATACATTCTTCTACTTCCAGGCGACGACCTGAGGGCGGTCCGCACCAGAGAAGGTTTTTCTGCAGTATAGTGGGTTAATAAGGGCATGTACAATTCAAGTGCTTAGTAACTTCCACGCAGACAGGAGCGGGACAAAAGGGACAGTAGTCAGCGAAAGGGGATGATATTGTGCCGGCCACGACCAGGTTACCGCTGGGGTGAGGGCGACACGGAGGCGTGAGCTTCGAAGCAAGCGCTTTTTCCAAAGCACAAGGCCGGCAGGGCGGTCGGTGCCGCACGATGAGAGACATGCTTGCCTGGCACGCCGGAGGTTCTTTTTCTTGAATGAGTACTGTCCCTAAAGAAGTTGGGACCGCTTGATGGCGACTTAGAGAAGCTGATTCTTGACTTGATCTATACATGAAAGCTTGTGCAGGGAGAGCATCGCGACGAATTTGTCGTACACGAGTCGTGAGGATGAATTTTTCAATTACATGCTGAATTAGATGTGTCAATAAGTCGGTGTTCAGAACACGCCGCAGGCTACGGACGACGCCCGAAGAATCTGTGAGGATGTCAAGGTGGCTTCTAAATGGCAAGAGTCCACAGAGGATGCTTAATGCTTTCATATTGTCACCAGTTCTGCCTGTGTTGACGGCCAGGCAGGGGAGGAAGAGTCTGAGCATGTTGCACTTTGGGGCATTAGTTCACGGGAAGGAATAACTGTGGTCACGTGATCTGCACTCGCACTAGTGTAGACATACGCCACGTTTCGCCGTAGTGAGGTTTAAATCATAGACGAGACGCCATCCGTCTAATGCTAGCAATCAACTGGAAGAAACGCTGCGGGACGACGTGATCCTAATCTCATAGAGCTCATGGGCGTCGTCTTTTCATAAATTCTGAAGAATAAAAATCGTCCACTTCGACTTTACGTTGAATACTGTTACTTGAAGACAATGACAAATGAAGATGTGTACCTGCTTCCAATTTTCGACACTCTTGACAGACTTCTAGCACCACATTTCTCGCCATTACATATCATGAGCGCCTACTGCCATGTCGAAGTCGGTGAAAGAGATCGGTGAGATACCACCTTGATCAAACGGATGGCTTCTTCGAATTTAAGGCGATCCAAATTGCACTTCCTTTACACCTGAAAATTTCCAGCCTATTATCAACTTTGTAATAGTAGGGCAGTGAGACTGTTTCATTGATGTGTAAGACGTTGTAATTTTCGGGAGAAGCTTTCAGGAACATCAAGAAGATCCAGGTCGTACTGAACGGAGCCATGCCTTTTAGACTGAAGGACAGATTACCTCATTACCCGCAGAGTACTGCAGCCGCAGCTCGTTTACGGTTATTTTGTTTCTCTCGGCAATCTTTGAATAACTTCACTGTCTCCTACTTAGGACGGTTTGTATTGAAAATAGACTAGCCAGCGCCTACACGCCTACATAACATTCGGATTAATTCATCGCTCACTTCATCAAGCAAACAGGGCCACAAAGCTTCTTGCTCATACTTCACTACTCTGCTCTAAATTAGACTATGTGTCGTCGTTATGAAGTCCCCATCACGTCTATCTTATTAAAAAGTTATAATCTCTACAAAGTATGACTTACCGGTTTATCTGACGTCAGGATTCATGTAGCGTCAGGATTTCTCAAATTAAGAGGAATCTCAAGCTTCTTTCTTTAGATAACAGACGCAAAATATCCTTCCTTATGTTTTTTAATAAGATACGTAATAATCCGACTCTCATGCAGTGCCGCGCTTATTACACCAGCTTCTCGAATTGACCCTCGTATTGACCATAACTTTAAAGTTGAACCATCTTTCGCACGCACTGAGGTAAATCGCTTTTCATTTTCACACTTAGCCATCAGTAAATGGAATCAGTTACCGAAAGAGACCGCCGACAGTACAGACCCTGAATGTTCTGTTCACAATTAGAGGATTTTATTGTAGCTGGTACATGCAAAAATTATTTGTGGTTTTTTATTTTTGTCTTGAACATTATATAACTAGCTCCTCTAAAGTGCTTAGTTGGGCAACCACCCCAGATTGCAAACTGTAATGCAGCTGCACACCATCCACATACCAATGGCCTCTCTGAGCGCTCAATGCAGAACATCGCAAAACACTTGCTGCACAGGTCACACCGCAGCAGATCGCTTAGGACTTCATCTCCCGCTGTGTACTCTTGACCAAAAATATACAGATAATTACGACTGTCGGTAATGCGAAGTTTGAGCGCAACTCTCCATGCGCCACCCGTCATCACCGGCAGGTGGCGTGTTAAGCTGCTAAAGGGCTTCACCCTACAGTGGAAAGCAGCGGGGCTGATTTATCTAAGGCATTGTGGCATTGTGGACAGTAAAGGGAAAGTAGATTTTAAGAGGGTAGAAATAACCAAGCGAAGGTTATCTGATTGGTGGATAAAATCAAGAGAAGAGTAAAATTTCATAAGTCATCGCTAGGTGGCTTGAGCCACCGCCCGATTTAAAGGGTTCAGCCGTATCCATCCGTCCATCCACCCACACATTCACCCACCCACCCACCTTTTGGGACCTTCCCGTGGCAGCCACCTTCCAGCTTTTGATTCCTCCGCTTTCGCTGTGGCAGGTGGTGTTTCACTCTGCTATGCCGCCTGTCTGGTTTGAGGTGAGAGGGTGATCTGTGACCTGTCAGGTGGATAGTAACGCCGACTACGAAGACTACGCTGACGGGTGGTTGCAGGTGGCGTGTTACGCTGCTAGCCACCCTCCAGGATCTTCCCGCGGCAGCCACCTTCCAGGAGGCGTTTTGCTTTGGCTACTTGGATAACCAGTTACGCCAACAACGCCGACGCCGACTTCGGCGACGCAGAACCAAGGATCGGGCGCCTTAAATCTGCGCTGCAAAACACCATTGTACAGGAGACCTGTACAGGAGGAAAGACACAAACTCGCTCCACGCTATCCTCTCTAACGTAGACGAGAAACATAGCCTCTATGTCGCCGTATACCTACAGCTCGGGACCAAGCTGCACGCCTTGCGTATCAAAGGATGGGCGAGCACCGAAGTCGAACGCTACCTCTTACCACTGAGTCACGGAGAATACAAGGCATGCGGCGGGTCACCTGTATGGACGCCGATCCGCCGTGGAACTCTTGGTGAGAAATTTATCCAGTAGTATTTTCAGTTATTCCTTATTATTCGAAGGAAAGGTGAAGAGGGAGGTGAATTCGTTTCCAACGAAAAGACGGCATCCAAGCAGAGGTGTCCGTGACCAAGATATATTGCATGTCATGTGCTTGGTGCTCTCATACGGAGTTTAATGCGAGCATTTTCAACGTTACGTCAACTGTCTTTGCTTTCTTTTCACATTACGCGTCAGACAAACATTATTTCAGAAGCTCGGTGGCATAACGCCTAAAACCTTTATCACGTTTCTTTTTTAGGGCTAGCTGTTAAGATCAGTTTTCCCGGGCTAGGCATAGTACTGGCAATCAACATCATGCATTCGCACATACGCCGACCATACCTTTAAGCAGGAGGAAGTAAAATAAGAAGCCGAGTGACTGTGAATCACCGGCAGGCTTCTAGGAATAGCGAGTCAGCCTCGACATTAAGGTCAAAGTGAATCCAGGAGTGCTGACGGTGCGTTTTCAGTCCACAAGTTGCCATGTCTCGGTAAATTCTGGCCCTGTCGCATGGAACACGAACGTCTTACACTACATCGAGATGAGGATGCATCGCATTAAACAGCAACAAGATCTTGGAAGCACTATTGGGTGCAAGCCGAACAAAAGGATGTCGTGTTCCGATAAGCTTTTGCCGCAGAAGCGTTTCGCTATAAACTGATACAATAGCTACACTTCTTTAATAAGTGGTTGTGTGCATGGGGTAGTGTCCTAGCAAAATAAGTCTGTGCTAGGAAAGAAGATATAAAGCCAACTGTATTCTTCCTCGCTGAACCTCCAAAAGTCGCCATTAGAGAAGCCAGAAAGGAAAGATTGAAAGATAAAGAGAGAAAGGGGCGCCGTTGTAGAGGACTCCTGAATGGTTTTCACCATCCTCAGATTATTACTGTGCACCGACATCCTCGACTACAGGAACGATTTTGTCTTTCCTGTTTCGCGTCCACCAAAACTGACCGAGGGGAATAGCAGCGAGTGGTCGTTACTGATATGTTTGTTTTCAACTGGACCCGAGAAAAGGAGCTTATGGGGACCTAGACCAGAGAGCTTCAAGTACCACTGATTGATGAGTTTTTAACAGCCTGACCGCTAAACAAATAAGTTAAAGAACTATACCAGAGAGATTTAAGTTATACGAGGCAATCTTTCTGATGCGACGAGTGAGGGATTGCCGGATGGAAAGTTTGACACGTCGGCCATGTTCTGTTTGATGCCTGTGTATTCCTGGGTAGACAGATGAAGTTACAGTTGTCGTAAGCAGCTATAAAAAAACTGCTTTTTCCTACTGCTCATCTTGTGTGAACGTATCCTGAGCATAAACTACGTCACAAGCTTCAACTAAGTTGAAACTAGTGTCTGACCTGAATAAATCTGAGTAATACAGCAGGTTGTCCAACCTATAGATACCTGGCCTTCCTAGAAAAAATTGGTAGCGGTTTAGCTCTGGTTAAACTTGGAGTGACGCGATAGCTACAACTGGCCGAGTGGAACTTGCTCAGTTGAAATGCAAAGCCAGTTTTTCGCCGCTCCGTTTCCCTGAGCTTTTATTCTTCATCTTCGTCCCAATTGACACTGCGCATGCGCGCAGCTATTGCGGGTCGGTTTCGCCGGCACGACGCGCCGGCGGCGGCTGGTCACGTGACAAACACGTGACGAGCCACGGCGCCGCGCCGCCGGCAGCTGCTCCGCATTACGGGACCAATCCCGTGACCACGTGCCGGTGGCGACGCTAGCTGAAGGCTAGAAATTGTACCGTAATGTAGCGATCGCTACAAAATGAAGGAGTTCTGGTCAGCCACCGGAAATGCGCGGAGCAGCCCGAGAAAATCCAGCGTCTCGCTCCGCGCTCTGGCAGCCCGCTGACAGCCAGAGGCGGATAATCGAAGAGGCGCTAGTGACAGAGATATTTGTGCTGCATGCGTTGGCGTGGTGGGCAACGCGATGCCAGAAACACGGCACTGGAGCATAGGCCGCCGGCGTACATTGGGTAAATTGGCACGGACGATGAAAAAAAAAATTGGCGGTGGTTTAGCTCTTGTTAAACCCGGAGTGACACGATAGATACAGGTGGCCGAGTGGGACTTGCTCAATTGAGTTGCAAAGTCAGTCTTCTAGGCGTTCCTTCTTCATCTTCGTCCCACTTGACACGGCGCATGCGCACAGCTGTTGCAGCCCGGTTTCGCCAGCGCGCCGCGCCGGCGGCAGTAGCAGCTGCTCCGCAATACTTGACGAACCACGTGGCTCGTCACGTGACCAGCCACGGCGCTGCGCCGCCAACAGCTGCTCCGTACCACGTGACCAACTACGTGGAGGCGGCGGCGGCGCCACGCTCGAGGCTCGGAGTGCTACCGTAATGCAGCTATCGCTAGAAAAGACTCGGGATCTTTTCAAAATTATGCAAACCGGATTCGTCATGAAATGCCTATATTTGTCCACAAACCATATTTTATTTTTTACGATGTTCTGCAGTCATCATGCATCTCCTAACGATCAAATACTTGGTAGTATTCTTTGACTAAGAGATGTCTTGGAATAGCCATTTGGCTTTCATGTGTTCTTCGCTCCTATAACCGGCGCTTTTGCTGCATCCAGTTGCGACCCTCCGATATCATGTTTCTCGGGACAGCAGCCGAGTGACATAACCACTGAGCCACCGCCGCGGCAGACCCTTGCCTTTGTATGTTCATGAGCATATTTGTACGCCTTAGCCTACAGTGCGTTGCCCTATGGTACGTCTTGCTTTTACTTTTGCTCAGCCTTTTGGAAGAAAGAAGGGCAATCTATTCAAATCCGCCCTAAATTAGGTAATGTATGGTTTGTCAAGGGATCAAGAACGCATTTTGTAGCGATAGCTACAGTACGGCAGCATTTAGAGCCTTCAGCGTGGTGGCGCCGCCACCTTCAAATGGTTCGTCAAGTGGTGCGGAGCAGCTGCTGGCGGCGCGGTGCCGTGGCTGGTACGTGGTTAGTCACGTGGTTGGTTGATATAGTGACCAGCCATGTGGTTGGTCACGTGGTGCGGAGCAGCTGCTGCTGTTGGCGGCGCGGCGCGTCGGTGAAACAGAGCTGGAACAGCTTTCCGCATGCGCCGTGTCAAGTGGGACGAAGATGAAGGAATGCCCAGAGAAACGGAGCGGCGAAAGACTGACATTGCAATTCAACAGAGCAAGTTCCACTCGGCCAGCTGCAGCTATCGCGTCGCTCCAGGTTTAGGCAGACCTAAACCACCGCCATTGTTTTTTAATATTTATTTAAGCCCGACTTTTCCCATTATTTCAATGAAACCTTTATTTCATAAATATCTGCACTAAAGATTTTTGTGCAACCTTTGCTCCCGTTTGTAATCTCTACACTCGTGACCACTATTAATTGCCTAGAGTGCGTACTAGACACAGCAAGCGCCTTCGATAGTATTAAGTGCCACTAATTCTTGATCCAAAATCTCAGCAAGTATTTTTCCTTCACACTTGAAATAAAATGAAATCGTCATTATTACGCGGCATTCTTAGTTTTAGTGTTCTGTTTCTTATCGTATATGTGTTTTGTCTTCTACTCTTTTTACGAAGTAGGTTTTTGTCTTTTCTTCATTATTTCTGCTGCGGTGTCTGCGCTTTCGTGACAGCATATGCCTGTTGTGTCACCTGCTGCCGGGCGCTGCCACTCAACCCTTTTGAATCTTGTGCAGGACCGCATTTGTATTTGTCTACTGGGAATAAACAATACTAACAATATTCTTATTATAAGTCCTTCTGAAGGATAGCTACCTTTCAAGCAATGGATATTAAGTGAATTGCATTGTCGCTTCCTCGTTCCACTTTTGCGTAGCCTTTGATTGGATGGAGGACTTGTGGACTGGAGAGGTAGGCGGATTGGTGGTGGGTGGTGTTTCAGGAGTGTGTAGGTGTCCCCCACCAATGTTTTACGCAGATAACTCCAGCATTTTTGTTAAGTTCTAGAATTAGTTCAGTAACAGTAGAACTTCTGAATGGTATGTCAAATGACGTGCTAACTTTTTGATATTTTTTGCATCAAAGAATTCAATGTGCTGCCCGTATGACACAAAAACGTACATTTATTTAGAATGATGAAAACTTTGACAAAGACATGACAAGTATTAGTGTCATGTGGTATACTACACTATCCTTTTCCAAATATATTTAATATATTCGCATCGCGATGCGAATAAATATCTTTACGCTATGCTGTAGTGTTGTGTTTAGCCGCCAGGATAAGGACGAAATGCCCTGCATGCACTGCAGAGTTAAAATATGCAAGAGAACTGGAATGATAATATGCGCACTCAAAAATTATCTGCAGCTGCGGCCGCCAACCTTTTTGTGCCGCGAAAAAAGGCAAAGTTTAAATGCCGAATCCAGCCCAAATATCTGTAGCTTTTTATTCGTTTCATGAATAGCGCGCGGAGATGCGTTGACACGCAAAAAGAAAGGGCAGCTGCATTATTATTTGCTTTCTTGGGAAAGGGCTATGAGATTGAACCGCACTGCTTATACGGCTGAGGGAAATAACCAATCAATGACCTCGTGCACAGTGCATTCTTTCAAATTTCCAAGGTGTCTAAAAATAAATAAAAATATTTATTTCTAGCGCACACGGAGATCTACGAGTTAAACAATGACATGTGCCAAAAGGTTCAATGTATACCAGAATACATTATTCAGCAGCATAATTTGTATCAGGTGAAGAAGACTAGACTAGATGAGTTGGTGGATTCTATATAAGGCGTTGCATACAGAATCGGATAAGAGTGCATTTTATTACCGCATGCTTCTAGGTGAAGAGGCGTTCAAGTCAAAAGAGCCACTGCCGCTAAAAGAATTGTGCACTGCTGGTGATTCCGAACCACACTGTGAGTACATTCTTATCATATGAGAAACCTCAAATGGCACTCGACATTTTGCATGTGTACAAGGCAAGTTGAGTCGGGTTTAATAGGTGTTCACTACGAGCAGAGAGCGCTCAGTTTATGTGGCTTATGCGAGATATTCAATAGGAAAAATAAAACTCTTCAAGGCACCTTTTGGAGCTGTGCCATGTTTACTGGAATCTACTTATTTCAAAGTTTCATTAGTGTGGTAAACTTTGTTTTTCGCCACCATAATTATTTAGGGAAAGATTCCGGATTCGACCAATAGCGCATATCAGGGCGAAGGCTGAAGACACAGTTGTACTGGCTTGTATATAGTGGGCAATACCATGCTAGAAAGTACGAGCTGCGGTTCACCCCTCTGCCGAGACCGCTGTCAGCGCCATCTGTTAAATCGCCTTTAGTTTCAGATGCTGTTAAGAAGACACACGGAATATTGTAGTAGGTAGACAAAGCTTAGAATTAACTGGTGCTGAGACCATGTATAGGGCTAAGTTTTTGCTGAAGTCATGTCGCCACCCCTCCGGCCATCCACCTACACCAGCAGAGCAGCAGCCATAATATGTTTGGTCCAGGTATGCGGAAAGATTTATCACAGAGGAGTATTTCGCCATGCGACCGGCCTGCCCAAGCAAAGTCCTGTAAAAGGAGTTCCCTTTTTTCCCTCTCTCTGAGCGTGTTCTAAAGACGGCGGCCAAAAACACTCACGTCAGGGTATCAGGCGGCACCTTTGATAAAATCGTTTGTCATCATGCTCAAAAACTGTCCATTATGCTTCCTCCTGAGCCTTTATTTACGGAAGCATCGACGCGGTAGCTAATTTGTTGTGGTGTTGCCCTAATGAGCTCGCCCTGAGAAAGACAGTGCACCTTTCTATTACTCACCGCCCTTTTTTTTCGCTGTCAGTAGTACCAATTCCCCTGTTATGCGGCATCAGCAAGCACCTTGTGCATTCTTAGTCTGCACAGCCTTCTTGGATTTCTAACCGTTGTGAGTTCTGTTGTAGAACGCTAGCTGTTACTGTGACTTTCCTGGTACAGTCTGGGTTTGGTCAGTCAACTTTAAATTCAGTGCAACCGCGAGCTGCTACCGGTCGTTCTTCGACTACCGCCGAGACTGCTTGCGCCTTCGCCGCCGCCTATTTTTTGCAGTTTTTGTGGGCGCTATGAAACCAAGAGCTCGCACCTGTGCTATAATATCAGCCCGCTTATCAGCTTATCGTAGACGGCGTTTGCACCATTACGTCAGATCAGGTGGAGGTGCTGGGTTTTGAGCCGCTGCGCCCTCAAAATGCAGTCGGCCACATTTGTCCGTCCGTGCTGAATTTTTCACGAAAATGAGACGCAGGCAGGCAGGCAGGCAGGCAGGCAGGCAGGCAGGCAGGCAGGCAGGCAGGCAGGCAGGCAGGCAGGCAGGCAGGCAGGCAGGCAGGCAGGCAGGCAGGCAGGCAGGCAGGCAGGCAGGCAGGCAGGCAGGCAGGCAGGCAGGCAGGCAGGCAGGCAGGCAGGCAGGCAGGCAGGCAGGCAGGCAGGCAGGCAGGCAGGCAGGCAGGCAGGCAGGCAGGCAGGCAGGCAGGCAGGCAGGCAGGCAGGCAGGCAGGCAGGCAGGCAGGCAGGCAGGCAGGCAGGCAGGCAGGCAGGCAGGCAGGCAGGCAGGCAGGCAGGCAGGCAGGCAGGCAGGCAGGCAGGCAGGCAGGCAGGCAGGCAGGCAGGCAGGCAGGCAGGCAGGCAGGCAGGCAGGCAGGCAGGCAGGCAGGCAGGCAGGCAGGCAGGCAGGCAGGCAGGCAGGCAGGCAGGCAGGCAGGCAGGCAGGCAGGCAGGCAGGCAGGCAGGCAGGCAGGCAGGCAGGCAGGCAGGCAGGCAGGCAGGCAGGCAGGCAGGCAGGCAGGCAGGCAGGCAGGCAGGCAGGCAGGCAGGCAGGCAGGCAGGCAGGCAGGCAGGCAGGCAGGCAGGCAGGCAGGCAGGCAGGCAGGCAGGCAGGCAGGCAGGCAGGCAGGCAGGCAGGCAGGCAGGCAGGCAGGCAGGCAGGCAGGCAGGCAGGCAGGCAGGCAGGCAGGCAGGCAGGCAGGCAGGCAGGCAGGCAGGCAGGCAGGCAGGCAGGCAGGCAGGCAGGCAGGCAGGCAGGCAGGCAGGCAGGCAGGCAGGCAGGCAGGCAGGCAGGCAGGCAGGCAGGCAGGCAGGCAGGCAGGCAGGCAGGCAGGCAGGCAGGCAGGCAGGCAGGCAGGCAGGCAGGCAGGCAGGCAGGCAGGCAGGCAGGCAGGCAGGCAGGCAGGCAGGCAGGCAGGCAGGCAGGCAGGCAGGCAGGCAGGCAGGCAGGCAGGCAGGCAGGCAGGCAGGCAGGCAGGCAGGCAGGCAGGCAGGCAGGCAGGCAGGCAGGCAGGCAGGCAGGCAGGCAGGCAGGCAGGCAGGCAGGCAGGCAGGCAGGCAGGCAGGCAGGCAGGCAGGCAGGCAGGCAGGCAGGCAGGCAGGCAGGCAGGCAGGCAGGCAGGCAGGCAGGCAGGCAGGCAGGCAGGCAGGCAGGCAGGCAGGCAGGCAGGCAGGCAGGCAGGCAGGCAGGCAGGCAGGCAGGCAGGCAGGCAGGCAGGCAGGCAGGCAGGCAGGCAGGCAGGCAGGCAGGCAGGCAGGCAGGCAGGCAGGCAGGCAGGCAGGCAGGCAGGCAGGCAGGCAGGCAGGCAGGCAGGCAGGCAGGCAGGCAGGCAGGCAGGCAGGCAGGCAGGCAGGCAGGCAGGCAGGCAGGCAGGCAGGCAGGCAGGCAGGCAGGCAGGCAGGCAGGCAGGCAGGCAGGCAGGCAGGCAGGCAGGCAGGCAGGCAGGCAGGCAGGCAGGCAGGCAGGCAGGCAGGCAGGCAGGCAGGCAGGCAGGCAGGCAGGCAGGCAGGCAGGCAGGCAGGCAGGCAGGCAGGCAGGCAGGCAGGCAGGCAGGCAGGCAGGCAGGCAGGCAGGCAGGCAGGCAGGCAGGCAGGCAGGCAGGCAGGCAGGCAGGCAGGCAGGCAGGCAGGCAGGCAGGCAGGCAGGCAGGCAGGCAGGCACGGACGCAGAGACGTAGAGACGTACATAATTCAGGAAGAGCAGATTAAAAAGAATTAAATGTAGTGTTGTCCAGATAGACAGAATCATATAATTTTGTTGGCGCAGCTGAAAAGGGACTAAATATAATACTGACCAGACAGACAGATATAATTTTGTTTCGGCAGGTGAAAATTAAATAAATATAATGTTGCTCAGATAGATAAAAGGACAGACCGACAGACGGCAGTTAGGCAGGCGGCCAGGCAGGCAGATAGTAAGGTAGGTAGGCGGCCAGACATGTAGGTAGGTAGGTTGCTGGCCAGGCAGGTAGTTAGGTAAGTAGGGGGCGGTCAGGTAGGTAGGTGGCGGGACAGGTAGGTAAGGCAGGTAGGTAGGTCGAGGGCCAGGTAGTTGGCCAGGAGGTGGGAAGGTAGGTAGTGGGCCAGGGAGGTAGGTAGGGAGGCGGCCAGGCAGGTAGGTAGGCATGTAGCCAGGCAAGTAGGTATAAAAATCGACAAAGAATTGCCTTGTAGGTAGGCAGTATGTGAAGAGATAGGTAAGTAGCCGTATAGACAGATATTTAGATAAACAGTTCACTTAATAGATAGGCAGCTGGATAAATATGTAGTGGGATAGAAAGGCTAGTAGGCAGGCAAGCACATACAAAGGTACGAAGGCAGATGGATAAATAGGTAGTAAGGTAAACAGATATGTATATAGGTAAAGACATAAATAGGTAGAGAGCTTTATATATACAGCGGTATATAGGTAGAGAGGCATTGATTCAGAGTTTTTTTCTGTCTCTCCACTGCCGAGTAAGCGAACACGACTAGAACCTAGTTCAAGAGTGAGTGTCAGTAACTGACACTCAGAAATGCGAGAATGAGTACTGTGTCCAAGAGAAAAAAATGGCTTTCAAAGGCAGCACAGAATAAGAAAGCAAAAAAAATCTAAAATAAACAGCATGTACAAAAAATATATTGATATTTCAAAAAGCTCAACTATGGGACCTTTGTTGAGTAGTCGCCTTATAATTGGTGTGCGTGTTGGGGACAAAATCTACCTTAATATATGAATTTTGAAAAACTTTGAATGGTTTGTAAATGCTCAGCCCCATGTAGCCCTTTGTGTTCGGTTCATGTTCGTCTTTATGTTAAGATTTATATTCGACCTAGCGTACGCTGACCTTTTGTGACTATATTCTGCTCAGCTGGCGAGAGTGCAGCAGAAAGCATTTCGTGCTGAAAAGCCCTGCATCGCTAAGCGATGCGCCATTGCCCCTTCATAGCAGGTGCTGCCACCGGTGGCGTTTTACTACCGAGGTTGCTCTTCCCGAGCAACCGCTCGCAAACAATTATTAAATTCAGTTGCCACCTGCCAAGGTGGTCAGTTTGCTCACAGTCCGGTGGGCAGGTTGTGATGACACCACAATGTCTGTTGGCTTAGGTAGCCCTCCTAGGTAGCCGTAGCGCCCAATTGATCAGGCCGCCACGGCACGAAACTTCAAAAGGCCGCCGACGGTGACCCCTGGAAACTTTTTAGTGCGGAAGCACTGCTTAACACTGTTCCAACCGATAATCGTGTGTGAAGCCTTGGAGTAACGCGGGTAATCTTCGATTAGCTCGGAGAAGCGTCGTGCAAGGTGCCGCCAATGGGAGGAAGCTCGGGTTAGTTCGGAGGAACGAAGCATCAGCTTTAGCCAATGGGAGGGTGACCTTGAGGATGGAATTGGTACTCTGAAGGTCCCTTACTTTCGCTCCTTTAAAGCAAAGGTATGAAAACACCCCTTTATTTCGCACGTCCACTCGGTTTAACTTCGTTAAAACACTACCGCTTTTGCGTGAGGGGGAGCGGGGTACTAATGCTCTCGCGTTGAAATTTTTGTTTGGGGGGTACCGCTGGTTAAAATTATTTAACGCATTTTTTATTGATGAAGCCAATCGCAAAGCAACTGGAACGCGGCAGCGAGGTTCTGTGACACAGCAGAAAACTTGCGCAGTTGAAGCTAGGAATTGATTAAGAGTGAATGCGAAACCTCAACAACACCTATTTTTCCTGCATGTTATAAAACAACTGGCGTGTATTTCTAGCGCTCGATGCCACAGTGCAGCCACCGCTACATGACAGCCCCACTACGCTTGTTTGTGAGTGGCTCTTCCACGATCATGACATGAAAATTGCAGGTCTGAAACTGAAAAAGAACATCAAATTGAGCTTTCTCTTCACAGGAAAATCTTTGCGTGATACTTACAGGAAATGGTAACGGCATCCGAACAACTTATCATGAAAGTACGGACCCTAATGCTCAAAAACAGACACTTCTCTATCGCAGTTTTCTTCTTATACACAGTAGGCGCTCTCTTTGACGGATATTTAACTCTCAGCAGCAGCCGCCTTTTATCGTAGGCTAGCTATATTTTACCGCGGTAGCGCTAAGGCTCCTGTTCAGCTGAAAAAACAGCGTCGTCCTGCGGCGTCTGCACGATAAGTTCACGTCACGCGTGACGTCATGCTTGATGTCTGGAGCCAAAACTTTTGAACAGAGGCCTTGTAATGTTGGTAAAAGGTCAGCGCTTGTCTCATGTGGTTTAAATTTATAATGTACTTGATTTTACGAAAAAAAGATATCCGTAAATACCAGCCGGGATTTGATCCCATAACCATTTTAACGCCAGCCAAGCACGGCCCTTACTCCGGCCCTTAGGCATATTTAATCGTATTTATTGCACTGAAATAAGGTTGTTTAGATAAACTATTTACAAATACGCCGTTCGTGGCGTTCCCTACACCACATCGGGACGTTTGCAAGGCTGAGTCGGAAGGGTGTGCGCTGTGTAAGCAGTGTTGGCTTAATTTGAAGCTTACTGATGTAGTAATGAGGAGAATGACCTTGAGATGTTTTAATTATTGAGATACTAGTTAGCGCCAGATTATGAGCGTAAACTGCACTCTGGCAGAGTTCAGATTAAAAAATGTGGAGGCTTCGTTGTGACCACCGGGACAAATGCATGGATGTGAAGAAAAACAGTGATTGTGCGCGTAGAGAATCTGATGAAAAGAACCAATAACGCTGTCACGTCATACCCTTAAAGGCGGAGCTGAAGAGCCGCTTAGTTTTCATAATAGAACGAGTGACGTGCGGAGACAATTTACAAAAACATTTCAACAGGAAACGATCCAGCCACAGACAGGTACCAAAGGCAGAATACTAAAGGTGAAAATAAGACATGCTATAGCTAAAAACATCCGTAAGCGTTTTACAGCACTATAATGGTATCCTTAGTTATCCGAGAAACTTTTTTTGGATAAGGAGGCTCATGCGCTGTAGGAGGCAATAGCTGTTCTCCGCTGAACATCGTACTTGAAAATCTGAGTATCCATCTCCAGGCAGATTGAGCCACAATTTCTAGAACGATTTCTGGGGAAAAAAACTATGCTTTTGAAGATGGCTCAGTGTTGGAGAGCGTATCTGTTAGAGATACAAGCGACTTTAATTTATTAACTTAAAAATACAAATAGTAATTAGTTGTAGTTTGCATATTTTCTAATAATTCATATTTTTCGGGTAAGATAAACAAATTTGGGACCAGTAACGTCAACAATGATCAAGTTTTAAATGAGAAAACATTTTGTGAGCAAATAAAAAGACATTCAGTCATGGACACATAAACATTGACCAAGCTTCGGCAGCCAAAGTCTTCTGACGCGTTACCGAGCGAAGGGTATTAGAGGTTTCATGCGTCTGCAAGTTGTATTTTCTTTTTCTCTGGCGCATAAGAGGATCAAACATTATTATTTTGGTCATGAAACGAGAAAGAAGAAATTGAACACGGAAGTGTGGTTCATATTACTTTGTCCGCGACTTTGCGTACGGCCAATTCTTTAGAAGTATCGCAACACTTTTGAGAAAGGGGCACACAGCACTGGGATGATGCAGCGCGGTAAAGCAGCGCGGTAAAAAAGCTCGAAAACGGCAATAAATTTGAGCGCATGCGTATTCTGGGCTATTTAACCGCATCAATATGTCATAGGCCGTCGAACAGTTGTTTTTTTAAATATTTCATTCTGAGTAAACTCCAAAACTTCATGTGAAAAGTTTTAAACGCCTTTGCTACCATCATCGGACTTTACGAGATGCAAGAAAGCTCCTGAACGCGTCATTCTCGGATAGATTTCTTTGGTATAGACCGCTCATAAGCCATTCGATATTAAATCTTTTTGTCCATCCAGCAAAGGCAGTACGCCTATTTTTCGCAATGTTCACGCACATTTTTTTTGCTTTGTTTCATTACATCACCGGATATCTATCAGCAAATTCTTTAGCCAAAAGTGAAGAACGCCCGGAATTGTTATTTGTATAGCAGCTTTAATTGGTCACTTCAGCTTAAACCTTTATATTATTTGAAGTTCCCATGGAACGAACATTGCTCCCTGAATTCGTATCACTGAAATTTAAATATGAAACTGCTTTCCTTGGACCATGGATTTAATTATCCACACCCTGGGAACATTCCTTTTTTACTGATACATATATTCTCTAAAACGATCATTTGTTCACTCTATTTCATTATTTGTGTTAGCTCTCCTTTTGTGTTCAAAAATGGCACTTTTTACTTCCTCCGACTACTGCAGTAACCTTATCAACCCTGCTGTTTAAAAATATAAATTAAATTACTCAATAAAAGAAAATATTGCAAGAAATTTAACGGCCCTATGGCGGCAAATAAAAGTGTTCCTCATTAAACCTTTTAATAGCGGAGAAAAACATTGTTTCGCGGTTTGTTAGAAAAAACTGCACAAGGTGAGCACGCTCATAAGTTTAGTGGTCTCCTATTTAACGCGCTGCACAAATCCAATCCGCTCATCTCTGCAAACACGGTTTTGTAATTACAGAGGGGCACACGCCCAAAAAGCTATCGCTGCTGACAGAATACTGTTCCCGCGGAACATTACCAACTTTCACTCTCGGTATTTCTAGCTTTCATCCAAAATTCTAAACCATCAATTCTATCTATTCTTTTCTCACATACCGCAAGCACGAAATGAGCACTCAGCTTTTCCGCAAAATACATACGCTTTCCAGAAGCTTGTAGGCAAAGCAATTTCTATGCCAAAAAAGCGCGCTTTTAACTCAAATATCCTATTGTTAATAATTGTGTAATTTTTTAGGTGGAAAAAAAGTTACATTTTACCAAAAGCGGCTGTAAAATAACGTTTGGCACAAGCAGAAAAGTTTTTGTTGTAAAGGTCGTTACGTCGCTGTGTTGCTCTAATAAAACACCAAACGAAATCCAGCTGCAGCGCCCTTTGAAATTAGACGAGAGGTGTGTGAGTAGCTTTTTTGGGGTTGCCAAACACCTCCGAATTACGCATAGCAAAAGACATCAGGCAAATGTATAGCGTACAAATCCCAAGAAAAATTAGCGAAAGGTGTCGGGAACTGTCGAGTGCCACTCTTGCAGTGAAAACATCTGACTGGTTCAGTATATTTCATCAACAGCAGATACTTTGCTTCTATAGATTTGCAACTATCTTGTGAGCAGAAGGATCGCTCATCGTTACAGATTAAGTCTCAGTGCCTTAGGCGAAGTACTGTAGGGGGAAAAATTAGTGCATATCTCGCAAATTTTGGCTAAAATGCATGATAGCGCCACGTTTCTGCCACACCTGATGAGGCAGGCGAATGAAAAACTTGTTTGCCTGCATATATGTCAGGTGCTTCTCGATGCGTCAAAACATCACGCATCAATTTGAAACTTTTCTTCCTAGCGACTTTTAAGACTTATGGTCACAGGTCAATGAGATGCCGTAAGATGTACTGCACCCGATATTTTCGTGTTGATTTGGGACCATATTATTGCATTCACTGTCTCGATGAAGCCGTTAGGAGGCGCGGGCCGGGAAATTTTTAATTTTTCTGAGGCTGCCCACCATCTAACGAATGTGATGTGCATACGTCACAATCCTGTATTCAAATTTTGTTGGAAAACCTATAAAACCTATCACTCGGCTCGCTACCAAAGGGAATTGGGGCTAGCATTTGAAGCGTCATATGTATGAGGCGACAATACGTAGAGGCATTGGATATAATGATCAGGAACAGTGGCTATTTCTACTCGGTATAGCGAAAACAGAAACTGCACTGTAAGAAAACGTTGAGATTCCACACAGGCCAAGGGCGAGCCAGAGAACTTCGCCGGGGTAATCTTATAATGACACATCGCCGATGTGGCCAATAAGTGTGCTATGGAAGAACGTTATGGAAGAAAGGAGTGGGAAACTGGTTTGAATAGTAGAAATGTCTTCGAGAAACGCAAAGCCCTCAATAAAGAATTCTGGGAAATATGGTTTAAAAGTTACAGGATGAAGTATAACTTACAGAGCTTGCATTCATCATATATAAGCGGTTTTTAAGCAATAATATAATATGAATAATTGTCAACAGGCACTGAAGCACGGTTTAAGCCTAAAACAAAAAAATAAGATAAGGCATGACATGAAATCAGATATACGCTGATGTTTTCCAAGACGTCGAGAAGACAAACATAGCTCAACCCTGACGTTAACAACATCGTTGTGCTTTTCATTCCAAGGTCTTCAACTTATTTTGGTTTTAACTGCGATCAAAGGTAAAGCGTGCGATTTTGTTGACGGCTAAAACAATTCATATCATTAAAAACGCTGCCAACAAAAAAACGATTATTGTGGTCTTGCATTATACTTACAATTTAAAACATATGGTGGCATCCCACTCAAGTTTCACGTCCTTTTCCCAACACCCTGTACTTTCATCATCAGCATTCTCTATCTTCATTGAACCAGTACTCCCTGCTGGAAATAAATTGTCTGCCCTGAGCGGCCGTTCACGCTGGTCGCACTGCACTTTATCGAAGCGGTTGGAAGTGACGAGCAACAGCCCAGGCGTCGCAGGTCAACGCATCTCAACTTCCTTGGCGTCAAAGTCCAACCTGTGTACCACAGCCCCGGTGCAACAGGGAGCACAACCGATCCTTAGGCGATGGTCACGTAAATTGCTTTTAACGACCCCTTCAATGCTGCTTTGCCACATTGGATCCTCCCTTCGCAACTGCGACAAGTAACCTTCTGGAACGTCACCGGCTCCGTCAGCCAGGCAACTGCTTGCTAAGACTTCTCAAGGTTACGTTAACGGTCTTTGAGAACAAGCCGCTACATGCTATTCTGGAAGTGCAATTGACAGAAATGTCTGTGATCAGCTACTTGAGGGAATAATTATAGCAAGGATACGAGAGTGCATACTCTACGTGGTATCGTCTCTAACTGTTCAACACGCAGTGAACATTTGAAAGAAGACTGAGCAAGAAGAAAAGAAATTAGAAGAATTAAACCTGAGCTCTTCAGTGAACCACGATCAAGAAACCCAAACGGCAACATTCAGCTCCTCTCGCGGGACCATCTATCACTATGGCAAAGCCTCATAGCTCGCAATTTTCTCCGCATGTCCAGCAAATCACACACACTGCCGCACGTGTGGAAATACTGAGCATTTGGCAACCTCTGAAAGTCAAAGAAAAAGGACATTGCGAAACAAAAGCGCACTGCCGAAAAGCTGAGGTCAACACTATAACAATCTTAAACGTAAGCGATCAGCACGGCTAACCGAAAGAAATCCATGCCATAGTTTCGATAGCACAAACTCCCTTTTCTCTCGTCGTTGATGCTGATGCAACAGTCTCAGTGATGAGTAAAGATTATTACCGAATATTCTCCACGTGTGTTAATGCGCGGTGCACGCCTGCTGTCTGGCTCCGCAACTACAGCAAGGAACAGATACACATCACAAGATGCTTTTTGTCTGAAGTGACTCACGGCGAAACCAGGGCTGGTGAGCTGTTCCACATCACAACCAAAAGCCACGTTCTTGTTCGGTCTCGACGCCATCCGCAGCCTGGACGTCAACATGGTCGGTTCAAAATTGAGCTGCCGCAATGTCAGGCACGCAGGCTCGCCCCTCCCGCTCCGTGCGGTGCTGGAGGGTCGCTCTGTTCACGATAGACCTCTGGCTCGGTAAGACCTTCGTAAGCGATATCCAGCATCGGTCGTCCGTGCCGCCGGTTTCTGCTAAAATACGGCGCCTATCCCTTACTCTGCGAGGCCCAGGCTCGGGCTCTGTGAACGCGAATATGCATGTCACCTAAGGGTCTATAGTCGCCGCCTGTTGTTCTGGTAGAAAATATGGATGGGACACTGCAGTTTTGCGCAGCTTATAGAAAGTAGGAAAGTGTCTCTCATTGTACTGCATCGATGAATCACGGGACAGACTTGGTCGCGCGAAATACTTTTCATCGACTGACTTAAAAAACAGGTACTAGCAGATTGCGGCATATGAACAGCACCATAAAAAACGGTCTTCATCACAGCCGACAGTCTAAGAATTTTAGAAGTTGCCATTCGGGCTCTGTTCAGCTCCAGCGACGTTCCATTGAATGACAGATGCTGTCTTCGTTGGCCTCAAATGCCAATCTTGTTTAGTTTATCTGGATGGCGTGGAGGTGTTTTCTGAAACTTGTCACTAGCATCTTGAACTGCTGCCGATCGTAAAAGATGTCCTGCGGTCGGTCGATTGTACTCTAAAGCCCGAAAATGCCACTTCAGCTGTGAACAGCTAAAGTTTCTGGGCGAAGTCTTCAGTGTCGACGGCGTGTGACCGTATGCCGACAAAACTGCTCCGTAGCCGAACTTCAAGTCCTTGCTACAAATAAAACACTCAAACCCTTCCTGGTTACGTGCGCCTACTACCGCCGTTCTATCGCCGACTTCTCTAAGATTACCGAACCTCTGACCCGTTCAACCCGTGACGATACAACATTCGTATATGCTGCCGAGCAGCAGGAGGCTTTTTTAGAGCAGCGTTGACGGCTTTAAACATGTTCTTGCTCACTTTGGTGACGACGCTGCCACCGCTGGTGTCCTCATCCAACACCAAGAAGGCGCAAATTGGGTGACCGCGTATGCGAGTCGCATTGTCTCCTGCTGAAACCAGCTACTCTACCTCGCAACACGAGTGCTTCATAATGGCGTGCACCACGATGACAAGTCAGCCTCACCTCTTCAGCTGCCATTTCAAAGCCGCGACAGACCACATTGGTTGTGCTCGCTGGAAAATCCCAGAAACCGATCGGGCTGGCCACCTAGCATGGTGGAGCCTCCGCTTACAGGAAATTGAATGGATACGCAACTACGTATAATTATGGACGAAAGCACGAAGATGGCGACACCATCTCGCACGCACCTGTCGAGCTAGCAGATGACAGCACGCAGGATACCAGTAGATTTCTTGGCGTGATCAGTGATCACGACCTAACAGCAAGGCTGCGAGCTGACGTGGACCTACGATCGGTCATTGATGACCTGTAGGGCTGCGCTTCCAAAGTACCACGAATATTTTCCCGGAACCTTTCCTCCTTTTGTAGGCTGCACGTCATCTTTTGCAAGAAAAACTGAAGCAACGGTGGCCGAGCCTACATCGCTGTCGTGCCGTAAGATATCCGCTACGACATCCCTTTTGCCTCTCACGATGTACAAATCGCAGGCCATTCGGGATTTTCACCCGCCCTGGCTAGAGTGCGCCAAGCCGATGTTTTGCTAAAACTTGCAGCAAGCATCCGCCGTAACGTCAGAGGTTGCCGTGTATGGCATCGCCGCACGTCATTTAACCAATTGCACAACCTCGAACACCACTTTACCAGGTTCGTATAGGCCTTTTGGGCCCAATCCCGGTACCATCGGCAGAAAATAAGGATATTATAGCCGCGACTGACTATTTGGCAAGCAACGGGGAAACCAGGGCGGTTCTAAAATCGCGCAGTTCTTCGTACGCTGTCTTCTTTTACGACACCACGACTTGTCCTACGCAATAAGTAATCAAGGCATGCTTTTTACAGCGCAGCTCATGCTCGACGAGGTGTTCCATTTGAGTCACACGAGCGATCTCGAAACTACTGCCTATTACCTCAAGCGAAACGGGCTCACAAAACGACTGAACAAAATCAGTGCGAACATTCTCGCAATCTACGTTGTCGTAAGGCAGACTTGGGACGAGATTCTGCTATACGCGACATTCACGTATAACACGGCTGCGCAGAAAAGTACTCACTTTACTCAGTTTCGCCCAGTCTAAGGGTGTGACGTGCCAACAAAGATGGATGCCATGCTACCGTGCACAACCCGCGACGAGGATCTCCCGCAAGACGCAGGGGAATTTGCACAGCACGCCCAGAAAACCTGCCACCTAACCCGTATGCACATCAGGCGGCAACGGGGGACGGCTGCACGCCACTGCAGCCGAATACACCAACGCATCGAGCTTGAGCCCTACGTCTAATTATCAGATTGGATCCCATGCCGTCGCCCGAGCTTCGAGGAGAAGCTACTATGCCGCTACTTTGGGCCCTAGAAAGGGTTCCGCGGCATCACAGATTTGACTTATGAAGTTCCTCTCTATGGTGGTGCGCTGAGTGGTCGGCGTCGACCCCAACCTGAAGTAGCGCACGTGCTTCGTGTGAAACCGTACTTCATGCAGTAACGAACAGTGCTTCCGCATTTTTCTTCCTTTATTATTATGGAACCCTTCTGCCACCTGCCATTTGGCATCCATTTGACCTCTTCTTTTGCTCCCCCAATTAGCTCGAAGCACTCGAATAGCTTACCGTTGGAAGTATTGTTTTGAGTAAAAGGAATAAATGCGGCTTGGTGGCGCGAGGTGGCATCTGATGGCAAGGAATTTTATGAATTAGTGCTTTGAGACCTGGAGCAGTGCAAGCGCTTGGTTTGGTGCAGTTCGTTTGAGTTTCTTTTTGGAAACAAAGCGCAAAATGACACGAACAACACAACAGACAGGACTAGCGCCAGTCCCATCTACGGTGTTCTTCTTGTCGTTTTGCGCTCTGTTTCCAAGTAGCTAGAACGCTACTTTTTCCGTAAGAATATTATGTTTATTAATCTGTGCTGCCATCGAGCCTCATGTATATAAGGAAAAGTTTCAGACCAAGACAATGATGAGATGAGAGAGGCATACTCTTTTCTCTGGGTAATATGTTTGTAGTTTGGATCATATTTAATATTCTTTCTATGTGACACTTTTTAGACGCAAGTCATCGCTCACTGAGAACAAGAATTGCATACCGAATATTTTTTTTGTTAATGGTAGAATTATTGGGCTCCGCAACTTTTGTTTCATAATTGCTTTAGATTTACATAACTTTAAGGAAAGTTGAAGCGAACCGCGTCCCAACGTGGCGATCTGGTCCGCGCCCTCTCTTCTAGATGGCGTCTTATATTATAGCTTGTCGTCAGTTATTCGCTCAGCAGTTTCACACACGCTCGTAAAGTCGTTCCAAACAATTTTGAATTTTTCGCTGTTTTCATTTGTGTTTTGTCGCAGTGCTTTGCTGTCACCCTCATGTTCGATAGTCGTTCGGCTTTGTCGCAGGCCTTCTTCTGTCTGTTTAAACTTGAGATTTTTTTCACCTGGTCGTTTCCTAAACTCTCTGACAAAAGCGTAGAGTAGAACTTTAAAATCTCCCCCCCCCTCCCCCCCACCGAGCGCGGTACGCGGTCTTAAAAGCGACCGATGTCATCGTTCAGCTTCATCAGTGGCTCCTTTTGTCGATGGTATAAGTATTAGTGACGCCCAGGATGCTGCCTTATCATCTGACTTTAATTCAGAAGGTAAAAAGAACCGCAAAACTGGCACAGAACTTTGGTGGCAGCGCCTTTGTTAGTTTTCTATTTGATCCAATTTTTCTCCACTGAGCGGCCGTTTTGTAAAGGGCATTTGGTGTTATCGATATTCTTTGTGTAATTTGTTTGGTTCTGTAATTAATCGTGCAGGATTTGATAGTGCCTGCGCCACGAAGGGAACTTGGATTGAAAACGCAGACACAGTGGCAAAGAAAAAAGGAGAAGAAATTAATGGTGTCGTGCTCTGTTCATTGAAACAGAGCGGAAGTTAATGGTTGACATTCGTGGCTTCATGTACTTCCTGAACACTAAGGACAAACTTATGATTGAATGCATTGTCTTGTATGGTTTTCACTTCGCTTAAACTGCCAAGAGGTACTTTAGAACTTGACCTTGAGTTCATGTCCAGTGACGAATTTAAAAGGTGCGGTAGAATACATGCTTCGAAAATTAAATTCTGTTGAATTCTTATAGAACCCTGCTTGAAGAGCACGAATGAAAACAAACTAAGCATCAGCTATATGGGTTCCGAATAATGAAAGCTTCACAACAGATATACTGGAAGAAAGCTCTGGGAACTAAGGAAAAAAAGATTTGAGTTAAGTTGAGTTGAGGTGTTGAATGCTAGAGGTGGGGTTAGCCTTGCTTATTCTGCCGGCAATTGCTCCACCGTTGCGTCCCTTCTATGTTAATAAAGTCCTGAAACCTGTAGCATCCACCCTGCTATGCGCACAGCCTCTTATAATAGCACACATTCCTCTCCCGCAGTCACCATCTATACACACAATCACTCCACACCGTCTACATCACAGTCCACTCCAGAACTAACCATCTATGCACATATTCAGTCCCAGTGTAACATAGTCCATTGTAGTGCCAGAATCCATGCACACATTCATTTACAATATAACGTGGTCCACTCTGTAAGACACCATCTACGCACACATTCAATAACAGTAGGCCATAGTCCGATCCTGCTGTCACCATTTAGAAACAAGATCAGAGTCCTTCAGAAATGTTTAAAGAAGGCGTGCAACCTCCCTTCTGCATGGCTGGTTTCCACTCGGGTAGACAATGTCCTGAATGTTCCTGTGAAGGGTTCCTGTCTTCTTGAAGGAAGCAAACATCACATACTTTTTCGGGTTGTACTCTGGGCAGTACATAATAAAATGTTCGATATCCCTGCACACACAACATAAAGAACGTAGCGGAGACATGTCATCCCCGTCTTACACATCGAGGCAGGAGTGCGAGCAGAGGCCGTGCGAATTCGATGTAGTACAGTCGCCTGGGACCTTCTCAGTCCCTTGGTCACACATGGCTTCTGGGGAGTACTCCACAGGGTACATAAATGATCGAGCACAGTTTTCCTGTAGCGAATTTTTCCATCTTGAGGTACTTCTTTTGATGGATTCCTTGACAGAGCTTTATCGGCAAGATTGTCTGCCATCTCACAGCCATTGACTCATATGTTAGAGGGCACTAATTAGAAATATAGAGTAAAGCCTCTGCAGTGCAGATTGTGCACCAAGCGGAGAGAGCTTATAGACAAGGCATCAGTAGGGAATCCGCGATCTAACCTCTGAAGGGCAGGATTTGAATCAATTAGGATGACAACAGGTTGAGCCGGGCAAGACCCTGACTTGCGTAAAGCCACGTCGATAGCAACACTTTCGGCCGTTGTGGAGGATACGACAGCAGTAAAGCGTACAGACCGCTTACAGTCCAAAGAAGGAATGTAAAAAGCCGCTGCGCTAGCATGTTTGACCTTGTCCACAGAACACTCCGTGAAAATTTGAAGATGGCGGGCATACTGTTTCTAAATGTTCAAGCACGAGAGAACGTGTTGCTACCAAAGAAGAGCTGCGCTTTGAGCTCACATCAGGAATTGGGACCTTACAGTCGATGGTGGGAAAAGCCAGGGGGGTTTCAACCGTTTCCTTTGCCTTCGGACATTAGGCCTAAAGAACTAAGCGTATTAAGTGCCAAGTAGACCTTCGACTCATATTTCTTGCAGAGCCGCTGGAGAAGGGATCTCCCAGCTACTGTCTCGCCTAGGCGGCCAAGATGCATTAGTAAGCGACAAGGCTAGGAGGTTTCGATAGAGACTTATGAAGTACTGCCTTACTCGCAGCCGTCTGAGGATCTCCAATGGCTCTTCTCAGGCCCTTTCCGTGGAAAACTTGGAGACGCTCAAGCTGTGATGCCTAGAGGGAAATTAAAGGCAATTTATACATCATGCGACTGACTACCAGCGCTTCATGAAGTTTGACTATTGAAGAAGGGTGGTTTCCCCTTAGCTCACGTGCAATTCTAGGATCACATTAAGACGCGAAGATATAGATGAAGCAATCGCGTCGACAGCTTTTCGCCACTGTAGACGGGAGTCAATAATTACGCTCAGGAAACGCGTTTGGTTGAACTGACAGATGCAAGAGTGACCGAGGTCTATCTTCAACCGCGCTTGACGTCTTCTTTACACCTGGAAACAGAACAAAGCCGGATTTTTCCAGTGATGTAGACAATCCCACACCTTGAAGGTAAGCTTGTACCCCAAGTAGAGCCTGTCGAGCTATCAGGGCTAATCGAGTGTGTTGGTAGCTAGTAATCCAAATAAAGATGTCAGCATATATTGATATACGCACATGCCTGCAATTGTTTGCAAAGAATTTGGAAGGCCAGCTATTACGACGTCAAAGAGCGTGAGGGAAAGAACACATCCTTGAGGTACACCTCGTTATAGAACCCTTTCGGCGCTTAAGGTACTCCTTACCGTACACGAACCGCACCATCACTTATAAACTAGTAAATGAGTCTTAGCATATGGCCTTGTATGGCCATGCCTTGGAAACTGTTTAGAATTGAACTCTGAAGCATGTTGTCGTAAGCTTTCTCGACGTCAAGAAAAAGGGCCGAGGTGGAAAGGCCGAAGGCCCTCTGGTGTTCAGTGTGACTCACCAAGTCTAAGACGCTATCTTGGGCACTAAGACCTTGGCGGAATCCTGTCATACATGTTGGCTGTGTCTTGCTTTCCTCGAGCCACTACGATAAGCGTTCATTTATTAGCTTCTCCATCAACTTAGTTACACAGGAGGTCAATGACACAGGGCGGTACGAGGCAAGGTCCGTCATGTCTTTGCCAGGCTTCAGTACTGGAACTACATGTGCCACCTTCCATCATGGAGGAGCATCGCTAGTCTCCCAAACTCGATTGATGAAGGTGAGGAGCTCCTTCCTGAGTTTCAAAGGCAGATTATTCAGCATTTGATTGCTGATGCCAACACCGGCGCCGCAGGCCACTGAGCGCAGTCTGAAGCTCACGAAGCGGGAACGGGACGTCCATGATAGACCAACGCGTCCTGCAACTAGATGCCAGGCAGACGGCTCGCTCGCCCATTGTTGGCGTTCCGCCGCGGAGTTGCGCGCTTTCACCGAGGGGTGGCGCCACGCTCTGACACTGTCTCGCGCGGCGCTTCTAGGGGTCTGGAAGGGCCTTTCCAATGGGCGGGGCGCAGCAGCGACTTCTCGTTCAACATTTCGGGCCAAAAAACTTAATCAATTGTGGTGGCTTCTAGCAGATTATCACATGTAGATGTTAAATATATTTCGCATCAGTGCCAAGTAAATTATAAAGAGCTTGCAGTACCGGCGCTGCACCATGCAGGAAGAAGTGCTATCGGTCTGGTTCGATATATATATATATATATATATATATATATATATATATATATATATATATATATATATATATATATATATATATATATATATATATCCATTCCAGAATTAGCATGTACCGAGTGCGTCTGCAAATTTCTCTGCCAAGGGCGCAATAGTTTTTTCCTTGCGTATTTCAAGATCATCAAAAGGCTACGAAGGGCGAGATTCTGCAGCAAGGCTGCCAATAACTCGCCGTATTCTCGTCATCGGTGAGAACACAGTCAACATCGCGCAGAATGAGGCCAATTGTGGCCTGTAGAGCTTGTTCGTGTGCCGTCTAATAGCAGAATTTAGCCTATTGAAGGTCCTCTTCAGTTCCCTGTCGTCCTTCTTCCGCATTAGTTGGCGCTGCGCCCTTCTGGCTGCGCAGAGGTTCCTGAGTTTTAAATCCGGGGCCGGAAAAGGATCAGGTAACTTGACTGCCGTAGTTGCTGCCAGCTTACTAGAAATAATTTTGTCAATAACGTAACCAGAAACACGTTCTAGGTGCTCTGTTTGCTTCTCCAAGTTAACCACATTGCTAATTTTAGGACCACGCATGAGAAAGTTGGCAGCAAACACAGAAATCGAATAGTGATCACTTCCCGTGCGGTCAGGTGCTGTTGACCCCCTCACGCGGACTTTAGGTGAATGCAGTGTCAGGTCTATAGCTCTCGCTAAGGCCGGAGGCCGGAAGAAAGTGGGGCTTCCGTCATTTGCTACACACAGGTCCAAACTGTCAATAACGCCTGCGAGTTTGCGTCCACGGGAATCTGTGTTCCTGTCCCCCCAGACGGCATGATGGGCATTGAAATCACCGCAGATGATTCTAGGTGCTGGGCAGCGGTCGCAGAGCTGCTGTAGAAACAAATATAATGCTGCCTTCTTCCTTCCGCGGAGACACGTACACGGATGCAATAGAAAGGGTTCGAGAGCCGAGCTGTATTCTCACAGCCGCTACCTCAATGTCATCCATGCAAAGATCGGCAACGCTTAGAGAAACATGTGGAATTTCTCTTCTTATGTAAAGCGCTGCACTTCCTGCCGGAAATGAATTTATGACGCGGTTTTTATGAGCGACATATCCAGTCAAACGTCTCCCGCTTGGCTGGCCAGCTTCTGACAGGGCCAATAGTGGACCACAAGTCTCTTTCAAGAATAGTTTTAGTTCAGCAAACCGAATTAAAATCCCAGCGCAGTTTCATTGCAATATAAACGGAACTTTTCGGTGAATATTAGATCCACGAGACTTAACTCTATCTTATTAGATCGCAAGGAAGTTCGCTGCGAAGGTGGTATTTCGGGACTCAAAAGAAATCTCCAGCTGTAGGAAGTTCTTCAGGTTACCAGGCGCCATCTCTTGAACATGTGAACGCAGAGACCCAAACAAAACATGAAGAGGGTCAGACATACCGTGATTTTTGAGATCCTTATTTTGCGCAAAGCCCTCACTTAAAACATCGACAAAAGATGCCGACGGGAACACGCTCTTGGCCGCAGTAGCTGGTGTTTTGTCACTTGTGCATATGAGAGTCCCTCTTGCCGTGGAGCCTTGCTGTGATCCGGTCACTCAGGAACACGGACACTTTTTGCTGGAGGTCGAACAACCGACTCGCACTCGATAGACCTTGGCGTCTTACTGGACACAGGTCTCTTAGGGACTTTGTTGCGTAACGCAACAACATCAGACTCCAATACTGGGATTTCGTCTAATTCTGGGACAGGATTCTCAGTCGGTTGAGTTTTAGGACCAATAAAGGATATTCGATGGTGCAGAGCGCTCACACGGAAGGGGCAGCCTCCGAAACTCGCTGGATGATCACTACCACAATTGGAGCAAGAAAAATTGGCCTTGCAGGTTTTAAAGTCCTGTTCGCATCCACACCGCTTGCAGCATCGATCCTTTGTGCAACCTTTGGCCACGTGCCCAAACCGTTGACATCTAAAACAACGCGGAGGAGCTTCAGTAAAATCGGCAACTGCGTGGTTCCTGAATCTCAGATCAATTTTTTCGGGGCGTGCTGAGCTGGGAGCGAATGTCCGCAAAATAGAGTCAGTAGGTTTCGCAGCCCATTCTTTTTCAGGACACTCCAAGCGGCGCACGAGTCGTTTCACGTGCAGAACACCATATGGTTTCAAATAATTAAGTAGTTCGCGTTCTGAATACCACATTGGTACACCCTTAATAACACAGGTGTTCTTGTAAGAATGGGGCAACCGCTCGTTAACTTTGATCTCACCAATCTGAGAGCACTGCAGCAGCTTGTCAACCTGCTCTTCCGTCGAGAAATCCAGCTGAAGAGCCCCGTGCATGGTGAACCGACTACGAATTGGAGCTGATCCCAGCAGTGATTGAATGGCCGCGAAAAGTAAGATGGAATTCCTCTCTCTAAATATCAGCCCCTTTCTCTGTGGGCTCAACCACTACCGTGATCCTGACCGTTCGTTGCTTGCGATGACTCACCAACTTGAAGCCCTTGTAGTCCACGTCAGCCATATCGGCCACTGACTCGTCATCTTTCACGATCGTTGACTCATCCCCACTAAGCGATGAGGTCTCACTGGACGGATGGTCGCTCCATGTTCTGGTCGCTCCATAGCCTTGGAAGCCATGGCCGCCTCTTCCGAGCCAGCTTCCTTAGATTGACGTGGTCCCTTTATGCTTGCCGGCGCCGGAGCAGCCGTACTCTTACCATAGGGACAGTACCGCCTTGAAGGTGCTGCCGTCCTCGAATATTGAAATAAAGTTAGGTAAATTAGGCAAAATTAGGTAACGAAACAGTGCTGAGGCGACAGTAGGTCGAACAACGTCTTCGTCTTGCTCTTCCTCCCTCCAGCACAGAAGAGAACACCCAACTGTGACCACTGTCTTTTCTTTTACCGCTTCTGTTGAATTTTTGCAAACGCCTGAATACCTGCTCGCGCATAGTGCATTCAGTGGAAGACGGTTACATGGCCGGTTTCAAAAATTGAACAGTCAAAAGAGCTTCACTGCGCGGCAGCCATCCTGAGACCGGGTTGTTGAAGTATTTTGTGTGGCACGAGGACGGGTTCCGGTGAGTATGTGGCGACGTGCAGCGCTTCACTCCACGTAGGCCTACCCGGGATACTTTAGGGCCCATAGAGCATGAGCGTCGTCCTGAAGCTCCGCGACGTCAGTGCGAGCTTCGAATATGTCATTTTCCTTTGTGCCTGCTGATAGGCTTGTAGCCAGCCCTGCAGCTGACGCGTGTTTTTTTTTCTCGTTCCAGCACAAGAAGCTACAAAGGAGCCATTGAAAAGATACAAAATGCAGCGCCATCTGGTGTTCGCCATCGTGTTCCTTCTGTGCGTGAGCAGCCTGATGCAAAGGTACAAAGATTGGAGGCTCCTAACGTGATACCCTCTGCAGTGAAATGCAGACAGTACTTTGATACCTATCATTTTTCTATCTGTACTATAACTTCTGCGAAATCCGCTGTGAACCCCGCCATGAGACGCTCATTGAGTGTCGCCATATTGTTCACTGGACTGTTGAGAGCATTCGCGCTAGGCTGAGAGAGACGTATTTCAAAAAATGGCTGCGGCTTAGCTCGGCTAAGCCAGGACACACATCCACTCCTGCACTTGAAGGGCAAATGTACCGTGTCTATGACATTGGGGCGACAAGGACAGTGTAGTAAAGCTTTCGCTCTAAAGGGTAGCCAGCACATATTAACGCACGGACCAGAGAAGAAATAGAAATGCGACGAGAAGCGGTGACTAGTAAACTTGATTTATTACCGCAGACAGATTTTATTGCGCAGAGAGAGACAAAAAAACAAATTTTGGTCTTAGGCAGCTATGGACTATTTTTGCGAGAGCAAATATTAAGTGTTTTTCATTATATCCCTCAAAACGAACACATAACTAGTGCTGGAGACTCCAACGAATTTAACGGTGCAGTTCAATGCGGAAAATGTCTCCGTAATTGAAGTAGTTTTGTCCGGCTGCTTCTAACTTCAAGATTAACTTAATGAGTTCAAGGATATCGTCTAAAAAAGTTGAGACCTGCATTGCCTCGTCTGCTCCACCTGTATCGAGTAGCACGTACCTTGCTTCCTGGAATAACAACTAAGCTGGTCGATTTGATGATTACCGGTTCCTACAATCTTTACGCTTACGCTTGTCAGCGATTTTCTGTCGATTTTAAGCAATGAAAAAAATGCGTTTGGACATGCCCTTCTAAAGTGGTTTCATTGCTCACTAAGTGCCTTCGACTTTGTAACTCACGAGGGGCCTGTCGACGCCCACAAGAGGTCTTAGAGGCGGGATTGTACTTCGGCTACGAGTGCGGCCCACTCAAAGCTAGCAAAGAGATTCTTCATAAACTTGTGTCTCTCTAGGCCTGTTTTAAAATCACATGAGCACGGGTGGCAAGAAGCAGTCCAAAACCAGGAGCACCATTTTGAAGAAACCGACTACACGGACACTCTCTCTTTGGTGTGGAAGAAAGCGCGCCGGATAAATGAAAGTTGGTACTCAGTGGTAATAAGGCGCGGGACGCTAAGCGCTACAAGGTATCAGTGATACCGTACATGCATTCTGTTTGTCAGCATATGCAGTGCAGAATGGTTAACTCCTATTTGAGTGAAACGCATGTTTGCACGACTGAACATCAACAGTTTTTTGTAGCTTCTGTGACAAAAACGTAGCGTAAAGACGGGACGAAGAAAAGACGAGAACAGGACTGTGCTACGCTTACAACGTCCTGTCCTCGTCTTTTTTTGCCGTTTTTACGCTACGTTTTTGTGAAGAATGTCTCACCAGCTGGCCCTATAGTATACTTTGTAAATTTTAGGAGCGTTAGCTCTTACTCATCACGTTTCAAGATTTCGTAGGGTCTGCTTCCGATGGATGGATGGAAGGTAGGAGCGTCCTCTTTTAAACGGGGCAGTGGTTGTTGTCAGTATGCTCAGTTTTTTTCCTTTATTATTGTCTACTCTGCTGTCAGTTGTTCTTACAATTCACCATTTCCTTTAAAAAAACGCCTTCCTACACTTTAAAACTTATGTCACCTCTCTACTTTTGTGCCACCAATCCTAAAATCGCTTTTTGCTACTTTCCACCGCATATTTATTTACATGACTATTGTTATCTCTAAACCATAAGGCCTCAGCAAGAGTGACTGTGCCTGCATCGACATCGGGATGGATACCATCGCATTTTAGGATGAGGTGTTCTATTGTTTCTACAGATTTACCACACACAGCACATGTGTCATCTTCTTCGTTAAATTTTTTTCTGTAGCTGCGTGTTCTAAGACACCCTGACCTAGCTTCAAAGAGGACGGCGCTGCCTCTTGAGTTATCATAAAATGTTTCCTTCCTAATCTGCCTTTCCCAGCCTCGATATAGTTCTACACTATGCTTCTTTTCCATTGAAAAGATCACAGCGCCATCTGTGGCAGCAACTAGAAAACAGCATATCTCGAATGGAGACTTGTTGCGCTATCTGCAATAGCATTGTAGAAACCACCGCCTGCGGCGTGCCAATGATGACGCCTCGGTGAAATATGGTGGGTAGGGGTGGAGCTATGTGAGAATGACGTCAGTGGACAAAATGGCGGCATAGTTTCGGCCCTCAAATCCAAGATGGTGGCCAATAAAATTGGTTGTGCCTTCCCATCTCTTTTCCCTCTCACCCCCAAAATATCCTGCAATGGGAGGAAAACTGTCCCGGTACGGGAATGCTTTATCTGTACACATCGTTCCGCTATATACACTCCGACAAGAACGGGCACTTATCCGGGGACAGTGGAGTACTTAGTTTGGTAGGCAAATAAAACCCTATGGGTTGTTGTGTGGAAATAAAATCACAATTAAATAATAGATAAACATAGTATGCATGCAATTACTAATTGAAGCGTTACCATATCACGCCGCAAGCCGAATTCTAGGTCCACCTTCACCCCTCGAGCAAAGCAAATTCCGTTTGGGACTTATCCTGAGGGGGTGTAACTGGTTAACGGGCGCGTTCTTCGCTTTATTCGTCTAGTAAACCAAGCAGCTAACGCTCGTTACTTCAACGCCTTCAAGAAGTAGGTCTTCAGACCCCTCTGGACAAGGCCTCTCAGTGGTGCACCTAGATTGGCCTGGTGTTGTCGGTTGAAAAAAGAGTTTTTGGTTATCACAAACCGGTGGGGTCGACGCCGCTTTCTGCTCACCCTATACAGCTTTCTCTGAACAACCAACTTCTTACTACAACCTCGTCGATGCGGGTGCTAGGTGTGAACCTGGACAGCTCTCTATCGGCAGCACCATGAGTTTTATCTGCCCGCAGAAGGCTGCCAGTACGCTGCACCTATTTCGCCGAATTGACCAGAAGACAGGCGGTGCATGCTTTAATGAGGCTCGAAGGTTATTCCGCGCTATGTTGCAGCATCGGCTCGTTTCTGAAGCACTGTTCCAACGCCTTACCCTATCATTTTGGGACCGATTAGAAACAATCAACACCGAGGCCATAGGAGTTATCACTAGCCTTCCGCGCTTCAGCCCTATTCCTTCGCTACAAGCGGAAGCCCAGCTGAATACCACTGATGAGCTCGCGAAGCAGCCCTGTAATGCGCGCAACGTGAAAATATCAGCAAGTCCTGCGGCATCTACCCTAGCAAATACTTTGATCACACTCATCCTCTACTTCACGCAACACCTTTGGAACCTTCTCCTTGGCAGCATCCCCAGGTCACCGAAAGCCGACTAATATGTGTCAGGCGCAACGCCAACCGTGCAGTGCGAGAAGCAGAGCCTTCTCTCCCAACATACTACATAGGCTCAATTCAAACTTTCGTGGATGCAAGCACCAAAGTGAACACTAGCCATCTCTGTCCAGCTCTACCTGCTGCACGCCAGACATATTCCTACTCCACACAGGCGCCGCTTCGCTCTGTGATAGCAGAGATCAGTGTCATTCGTGACAGCTTGTCTACTTTAAAGGACCTCTTATGGACTCCACCGAACTGTCTTATCCCATATACTGACTCAACACAAGCAGTAGGAGCTCTACTGCGCGTAGCCTGTCCACTGGGCACTGTTGTCGATGTTTGCTCTTTCGTGGAATCGTATCCATGACCAGTCCGAGTTTATGGGCTCGACTCAATACGCACTATCTCAGGGAAGCGGATAGTGCGTCCCATCCAGTGCAAGTGCGATACCCGCTTCCTGTACTGAAATTATCCGCAGGAGAAGCCGCACCACCTAAGCAGAAATTTCTCCGCCTTTCCACGTGTGCTTTAATTCTACCGCCTGGATCCAACCTTCCCGGCAATTTTACTCGCTGTGTGGAGGTGGCGTTGAGGAGAATCGGGGTGGATGCTGCGCTGACGCCTGTGGTCAGGGTCTCTTGGACATCCCAGACCCCGCTTCTGAATTGCCCCTTCTGCCCTGCTGCTGCTAGTGAGGCGACATTACCTTATTTTCTGGACATTTTCCCTGGACTTCAGGTGCCACGCAAGCGACGCCTCAGCGTTCAGGGTTACTACCCAGCCGGCCACCGGACACTGGAACCTACACCCATGGGCCAGAATACCGGGCCTTGTTGTCATTCATAGCCTACACCGGCCTGCACATGTACATATAACTCTCTCATGCCGAAGGGCATATTTGCGCAATTAAATATAGTCAGATTAGAAATAATTGTTTAATTATTAGTCTCTTTTATGAAAATAATCTGCATTTATGTGCAATCCACCTACATAGACCACACAGAGGGATCTCTAAGAGTCTTTAAAGGAAAAAATCGGTATAATCTTTTATAAACATGTACCTTGTATACAGAACAGTGTACGGTATATACAGCTATATACAGAATCGTGTGGGAATGAGAACGCTCTCTAGACTAGTGCTGGTCAGCTGTGCAGGCTTAAAGTTGTTATGGTAAGACACATGATGGTAGTGAAGTCATATTTTTTCATTGTTTTTCAGGGTGTACGGCTGCGACCGAAGCAAACAAAAAACTGATCCGAAACGCGCGTGCGTTGGACGTGTAAGTATATGGCTGCCATATATTAGAGAAGCTTCAGTGCGCAGTTGACCTCGACAAGGTCCACAAGTGACGTCGCCTGGTAGCTTCTTGCTGAATTTTACGTGCGCTCACATATCACGCAACGTCAAATGCGGAAGTGCCTGCGCTAACAACGGATGGGCTGTGAATTGGTGCTATCAGTAATGAGAGATTGAGGTTGAATTAAAATGGGCGCAGGTTGGTAAACTGTCACTAATATAGGTAGATAACAAAGAGGGGGTTTCAAAGAATATAGATTTCCTATAAAGAAGCAAAAAGTTTGAAATAAACGTTACTGCCGTCATCCCCGGCAGTGGAAAAAATTGCACCCTGGTGAAACCAGTTAAATATTTGTTCAACGAAGCAAAAATAAAGAACTATGTTGTAAATTGTTGAAGCCCCTTTGTATCGTTCCCGCTAATAGAGCTTATTAGCAAAAAAAACTAAACGAGATAAAACGCCTAATACCTTACGTGATCAGCGACATCGTACGTTTGAACAGTAGTGGACGAAACGTTTTCCATCTTGTACAACTATTTTGTAAACTGTCAGCCAAACGTCAGCCAAGTCACAAAGAACCCCTAGAATGAAATTTACCGATCACAAAAACGTCAAAGCGATACATTCGCGTGGTCGTGACGGCAGTCCGGTAGTGAGGAATGCACCGAAAGGATTCCAAAATAAACTCGTTGTTGTGGTGGCTGTGTCCACAATTAAAGAACTCAACAGTCGGCGGCGGCGATAGTAAGAAGCGTGCCCGGCGTCGTTGCAGAACATAATCCGAGCCGCTCTCAGGCGCGCTGAATTTAGAGCTAGCAAGGGCCATTCGAGGTAAGGCACAAAAAGCAACTGCAACCATCTGGAACAATGTAGAAGCAGTCGCACGTAGGCGGGATCATTCCAGATAAATCTGGTCGCATCTGGTACAAAAACCTAACTGTAAAGGCGAGTGACAACACGTTTGAGCGTGAAGAAACAGTACAAAACCTTGCGGCATTATTCCCTCCTCTTTACTTGTTCCTCTTATTCTTTATCTTCCCCTGTTTCCTTGGCAGGCCCACATACATGTGGTATAAGTCAATCTCTATCCATAGTGAGCGCACTGTGGCTATTGTTTTCTGGGTAGACTGCATGAAGTCTTTTCTGGCTTGAGTTTGTGTTTGCTTGGATTCTCCAGTGTTAATTCCTGTTCACTCCACTCCTCTCCTTACTAACCTAGTTGATGATACAGCGTTTTCGAGTTTGTGGTCAGTTAGCTAGAGGTTATGTTTATTTTTATTCTTCTTTTTGTTATTTCCACCACTTCATCTAATTCTTCATGCGGTAGCCCGTATTCGCTTGTCCCTAGTCTAACTGATGTTGATGTTGTAGGATTGTACCAGAACTACTAGGTTCGGCAGAAAATAATACGCGCCACCGCATGAAGAACTAGATAATGAGAAGGAAAGAACAAAGAGAAGAATAGAAACAAACACATCTTCAAGCCGGCTGAACAAAAACTCGAAAAATTCTGCACCATCACCTAGGCTAAGGAGGAGCGAATACGCACCACCCCATAAAGAATTCGATAAAAAGAAGGAAATAACGCTGAGAAGGATACAAACGAACAAATACTCACGCCTGCTGACCACATACTCCAAATTGTTGCAGGGGCCGCCGCGGTGGCTGAGTGGTTATGGCGCTCGGCTGCTGGCCCGAATGAAGCGGGTTCGATCCCGGCCGGGGCGGTCGAATTTCGATGGAGGCTAAATTCTAGAGGCCCTTGTGCTGTGCGATGTCAGTGCACGTTAAAGAACACCAGGTGGTCGAAATTTCCGGAGCGCTTCACTACGACGTCTCTCATAGCCTGAGTCGCTTTGGGACGTTAAACCCCCACAAACTTTAAACCATAAGCCAAATTATTGCAACATGTGTTTGCGTTCTTCTCAACATTATTTCCAGTTCCTTAAGTCTTCCTCAAATAGCGCGAATTTTCTTCTGTTTCGCATTGTTGAAGTGGTAGGAGTTTGGGGTATGTGGTTGGCAAGTTTGCAGGGTTGTGCTTGTCTGTGTGTTGCGGTGTCCGGGGTAGGAGTGCTCGGGCTGCGGCGTGTAGTAAGCCTTTGTTCCACTCTGCGGACTTATGCGCTGCTCGTCCAGATGAGGTGTGCTTGCCTGTAGGCTTCCTTTACGTCTCCCAGTGCCCTAACTGCTGCCTTCCCTATCGTTCACCTGATGTAGTTCCTGAACGCTCTTTACGAATTCGTTATATTCGCAACACTCCTATCAGCGCAGTCAACACTAGACCCTGTGACGAGGACCGAGTTATCTATGTATGCGGTATACGAAAAGGCTTTGTTGGGGCTGGCGCTATTTCTAAAGCTACCTTAGTACGCTACGGCACGGTAAATGCTTTGTCGTGCCAGTTACCATAAGGATTAGAAATCTCTAAATATTTCTTTTTCAAAACTGCTGAACTTCACGTTCCGCCACAAGTTAACGCGAGTTTCGGAAAGACGTCCACCTGAGCATTCCGAAGACGTGAGCTAATATAATATCTTGTTTTAGAAAGTTTGAAATGCAGCACGCAGCGCAAAGTGAAATACGAATTGTCAGCAGAATATATAGAAATCGACAGGAAAAATAACAGTAAAGACTTGTCTATTATGGCCACTGTGAAGATCAGTTTTCTTCAAGGCTGATTAACTTTGAACAGGGCGGCAGAGATTCGTGTTAGGAAAACAAATTAGGAAACTTGCCGGGTTACGGTGGCCGCAGCTGGAGCCGAATTTCAACATTTGGGGGAAGCATATATCATGCAATGTAAGTCATCTGGCTGATGACAAAAACTTTCGTAAACTCTTCGGGGTTAACCTTCGCTCCACACTCCAAGACCGCCCTTACCGTAGCATTGCTAGAAATGAAGCTTGGATCTCGATATCGAAGAACGCACATCCTGATTTGCAGGTAATATGCCACATGGCTCGAATGATACATAGACATTCGTTAAATTGCGATCTGATTACCGTATAGAGAAACCACCGTTGAGGTTCTTCATTGTAATGTGCCCCCTACCCATGAAAACACCAGACAACAGTTCCTTTATGCAACTGCGTCAATAAAACCTTAAAATAGACGTAGCGAACTTCGCTTCTGTTGCTGAATAGTGTGTTTCACGACAGTTTCGAAATCAAGAAAACTCATCTGGCTAATAAATTTTAACGTTTTTATTGCAGGACTGCCAAAAGGGCGGCTCATGCGGGTATTCAGGATGCTCAGGCTGCGATGGCGCTAATTATTGGTGTGACGGATTCTGCACACTGTAATAAGAAATTGAAGCAAAATAAAATAATTTTTATCTACAATAATGTCTGTGTCTTTATTTATTTACACAGGTGGTAGCTTTTCGTCATTAACTGCCTTGTTTCTATGCGTTTAATGAGTATCCCTGTGAACCGTGCCGTTTCCAATATCAGGGTTTACAAAGCGTCCTCAGTGCTGAGTGAAGTGCGGCGTAATCAGCTCGATGATGCAACCTGTAGAGTCTCAAGAATCCGAAAATGCAATGGTCTGACAGAAATAAACAAAAAGTATTTATAAAGGTAATCACTAATAGAGTCAGGGCAACCTTAGCCTTTAAGCAACCAAATGATCAGGCAGGCTTTCGTAATCGTATTCCGTAATTGATCACATTCACGCTATCAATGAGGTGATAGAGAATGCGCAGAATATAACCAACCTCTATATACAGCCTTCATTGATTACGAGAAAGCATTTGACTCAGTGGAAACCTCAGCAGTCACACAGGCATTGCGGAATCAGGGTGTATAAGAGCTTCATGACAAAACACTGGAAGATGTCTATAGCAACTGCACAGCTACCATGGTCCTCCATAAAGTCAGCAATAAAATTCCAAAAAGGAAGGACGCCAGGCAAGGAGATACGATCTAGCCAATGCTATTCACTCACAGCCTGTTTAAAGGAGGCATTTCGAGGCCTGAATTGGGAACAGCTCGGGATAAGAGTTAATGAAGAATACCTAAACAATCTGCGATTTGCTGATGACATTGCATTGCTGAGTCACTCAGAAGCTGAACTGCATATAACGATTAGTGAGTCAGACAGGCAGAGAAGAACTTTGGGTCTAAAAATTAACAAGAAGAACTTTGGGTCTAAAATGAACGTGCAGAAAACCGAAGAAATGTTTAACAGTCTAGCAAGGGCAACAGTAAAGAATCGGCAGCGAGGTGCTGTAAGTAGTAAAGTAGTATGTCTACTTAGATCAAGTAGTGACAGCTGATTCAGATCATGAGAGGGAAATAACAAAATGATAATAATGGGTAGAGCGCCAATGACAGGTTCTCTCAGATCATGAATGGCAGTTTACCAATATCCTTCAAGAGGAAAGCGTACAACACCTGTATCTTAGCGGCATGCTGCTACGGGAGAGAAACATGGAGACTAACGAGAAGAATTCAGCTTAAAATAAGCACAACGCATCGAGCCGTGGAAAGAAAAATGGTAGGTGTAACGTTAAGAGACCGGAAGTGGGCAGAGTTGGTGAGGGATCAAACGCAGGTAGATGACATCCCAGTGGAAGTCAAGAGGCAGAAATGGGCTTTGGCAGGTCATGCAATTCGAAGACAAGGTAACTGCTGGTCCTTAAGGTGTATCGAGACGACGGACCACGGACCTGTTTTGGCCCGCGGACTAGCGGTCACGTGGGGTTTCGCTTCCGTTCTACGAGGTCCGCACATGGTCCGTGGGCCGGATCGCGCGAGAAATGCGAGAGTATTTTTTTTCTGGTGGCGCACCGCGGACTTTTTAGCCTACTCGCACACATAAGGTCTGGCAACTACACCACACTCGTCTCTCCCGACTCAGCGCTGCCGGCAGTCGAGGCGACACCAGCGAAAGTAGTTTTGCTTTCACTTTTAACATGTCAACGTGGTCGGATGACGCTACGTTTTAGCCTTAGTACATATTTATGGCTCGTTCATAATTGGGCATTCGACGGCGAGAGCGAGCGAAATTAGTCGCAACGTCGCGCTCGCGACGTACAGAGATATGGTTAGAAAAGAACAATTGACGCTGTCTACGCGCCATAAGCGCATGCACTCTCATGTACGCTAAACGTGGGTATTTTTCGGCACGTTACGGCATTTCTCACATTTTCCACTTTTAGTTCAGCGTATGCAAACACAAACGGAAGGATACGCTCAGCCTTGTGGCGCCATCAAGTTGTTAGGACAGGGAACTATTTGTCAACAAACGTATGCTCCGCTTAAGCCTAGAAGGTTTGGTTTTGATTTTATGAGGGTTTAACGTCCCAAAACGACTCAGGCTATGAGGGACGCCGTAGTGAAGGTTTCCGGAATTTTCGACTGCCTGGGGTTCTTTAACGTGTACTGACATCGCACAGTACACGGGCCTCTAGAATTTCGCCTCCATTGAAATTCGTCCGCCGCGGCCGGTCTAAAATGATGGTTATGACGATCGCATCATATGTCGCATCATATGAGGTCATCAGCTTGTGTATAGTAGTCATGATTGAATGTGTATGAAGTTTGTATATACATAGAGTATCCTACGATTGTCAGGGTTATTGGAGTCATTTTAATTGAGTCATGAGCCCAAAGTCATTGCCTGAGGAAAGAAGAGAGTCGTGCTCATTAAAGTCATGAGCCAGATCATTGTCATGGTCATGTGAGTGATTGAAATTTAGTCATGAGCCCGAAGGTAGGAGGCATGACCGGAATCATAATCAATGTGGTTATGACCGGAATCATTGAGGAAGGAATTGAGCAGTGGTCATCAGTCATAAGTCAATATCATAAGTTGCGGAGACAAAATGGGTTACGAAAGTGCTGAGTCACTGGCCACTAAGTGAGCCACACAAAAAGTGCTGAATCATGGGTCACAAAAAGTACTGAGTAATGAGTCACAAAATCGGTCACTAAAAGTGCTGAGTCATGGGACACACAATTGGTCACAAAAAAGTTAGGCTGTAGATTAGCTCAGCTAACCCCCAGGATATGCAAAGCGAAAGCTGTCGGCCTTCATTGGTGTTGGCGTTGACAACGTTCTAGATGCCGGTGATTTTGAGGAACGGAAGGGCGCATAACTTCCTCCCTGGGTCAGTGGACGCCTCAGTAGCGCTTTGAGGTACCTGGCGGAGGTTGGAAAGAGATGTGGGCTGCATGCATTAGCGCTGACAACGTTGGGGGAGACACGCACCACTGCAGCAATAGGCCGCTGCGTTCATTGTGTGACGAACCAGTCGTGATCAACCATTAATTCAACTGCCACCTGCCAGGGTGGCAGGGTGGGCGCGCTGCCTATCTGGTGTGCGGAACGTACTCAACGTTACAGACGTCAAGCAGCATTTTCTGTTTCGGTCTTCTTCTCAAAGCTGCATATATGCAAACTAAATATCTGGTCCTGAATAATTAACCTGCCGCGGTGGCTCAGTGGTTAGAGCGCTCGGCTACTGATCCGAAGTTCCCGGGCTCGAACCCGACCGCCGCGGCTGCATCTTTATGGAGCCGAAACGATAAGGCGCCCGTGTGCTTTGCGATGTCAGTGCACGTTAAAGATCCCCAGGTGGCCGGAATTATTCCGGAGCCCTCCACTACGGCACCACTTTCTTCCTTTCTTCTTTCATTCCCTCCTTTATCCCTTCCCTTACAGCGCGGTTCAGGTGTCCAACGATATATGAGACAGATACTGCGCCAATTACTTTCCCCTAAAACCAATTATTGTTATTATCCCAATGCCCACCTTGATCTTTCCAGCTTTAAGCGCTGAGAAATCCCTCAAGGCGGGACCAGCGAATCCTCACCCGCGAGCGAGGCGTTCCATGGGTGCCCTTACTGTGCTCACCATCTAGCACTTCCGTCCGTGCGCGTCGTTGTTGCGAGGATGTAGATTCATTTGGCATGACTGCGTAGTTCAGTGCGCGAATTCTACAAGGTCCGAAGCAGCAGCGCGGTTTTTCACATAGTCCACTGCGTTAGTGAGTGAGTGAGTAAAAACTTTATTGAAAGAAAGTGTAGATTCGTGGTCAGTAAGTGAGGTCCAGACCATGTAGGTCTCGTACCGCACAGGCCCATTCGACAGCCTTGACTTGAGTGCCGCGGTCGTCGCTGACCTTTACTGAAAGCCACGCGTCAGGTGAGGGAGCAGCCATGAGATAATGAGATCTGGGGGTGGGGGATGTGCTTTACAGTCCCAGATTATATGGTCTAAAGTAGCTTTTGCACCGCAGAAGCGGCAGTTAGGGCTGGAGGTTGTAATAAATATGTTCGAGTACACATTTGGGTTGGGGAAAGAGTCGGTTTGTAGTCTTCTCCACGCCACCTGCTGCTCCCTTGACAGGGAGGGGTGCGGCGGCGGGAACTGCCTACGTGCGAGTCTTAAGTGGGTCGTGTGGTCGTGATAGGAGGTTAGCGCTTCACCGGTTGCCTCCGGGTTCGGACCGTCTACTGCTCGGCCGGCTTTAACTCGAGCTTGTGCGTTGGCGGCCTCGTTTCCGGGGTTTCCGGTGTGCGCCGGGACCCATACCAGGTCAATGTCTCGGAGGGGGGATGTGTCTTTAACATTTTCCAGGATATTTCTGGCCGTGTGTGAGATGCGGCCTTTGGCAAAGTTCGCAATGGCATATTTGGAATCGCTAACGATGGTTGTAGCGTCCGTAAAGGCGATAGCAGCTGCAATTGCAGCTTCTTCCGCGGTTTCCGCGTTCTTGGTAAATACTGTAGCGGCCATGAGTGGAGTGGCCGGGTCCGGGTCCTGAGGATGAGATACGCCACAGATGGCGAATCTGCGGGGGCTGTCTTGGTAGTTGGCTGCATCGACGTAGATGACGTCTGGAAGACTCTGCAAGCGTCGATACAGAGCTCTGGCTCTTGCTTCCCGCCGACCCTGTTGGGTTTGTGGGTTCATGTTCTTAAGTAGAGGTAATATTTTTATCTTTTTTCGGATATGGCTAGGAACGGGGCCTGGATGGTCCGCCATAGGCTCCCCTTCGATGCCAAGTCTGTCCAGGATGATTCTGCCCGCTGCAGTGCTGGAGAGTCGAGCCGTCTGTGTTGTTAGGTGGGCTTCCTTAAGTTCAGGAAAGGTATTGTGTACTCCCAGGGCGAGGAGTTTCTCGTTGGCTGTGAATTTAGGAAGGCCCAACGCCGTTTTGTATGCATGCCGTATTAGGGTATCGATCTTTTGTTCTCCTTTCTTGAGATGGAGATATGGGAAAGCATATATAATTTTGCTGATGACGAATGCTTGAAGGAGTTTGTATAGGTCGTGCTCCTTCATGCCTCGCCTCTTGTTGGCGATGCGCCTGATTATGCGCGCCACCCGGTGTACTGAGCTTTCGAGTCTCCCCAGTGCTACAGTGTTGCGGGAGGTGTTGGAGATGTGGAGTCTTAAGACCCGTATGTTCTCCACTTCATCTATGTTTTTGCCTTAGATCGTAATGTTGATGGGGATCCTGTCTTCAGGTTTCTTGCTCCGCCGTACGATTAGGAGTTCTGATTTTGGTTGGGAACACTCGAGGCCGGCTCTCCTTGCCTCCAACTCAACCGTTTCAGCCGCTGCTTGGAGAGCTTCTTCAATTTGTCCATCGGAGCCGCGGTTCGTCCAGATAGTTATGTCGTCTGCGTACAGAGTGTGATGGATGTTTTGAATTGCGTTGAGCCTGTCTGGAAGCTTGACTAAAGCCAGATTAAAGAGGAAGGGCGACAAGACTGCTCCTTGTGGTGTCCCTCTGTTTCCGAGCCTTATTGGGGTGGATTTCAGTGGTCCAACGGTGATCTCCACCGTTCTATTTTCTAGGAAGGCTTTAACATAATTGTACGCCCATTCGCCTGGGTTGAGGTCGGCTAGGTATTGCAGAATGGTATTGTGTGACACGTTGTCGAATGCCTTTTTGAGATCGAGGCTCACTATTGCTCTTGTGTTCTTAATGGAGGGGTCGAGTATGTCACGTGATAGCTGGAGCATGACGTCTTGGGTGGACAGTCCACTTCTGAAGCTCACCATGGAGTGTGGCATGTGGTTGGGGTCTTCGGTGTAGTCCCGTAGTCTGTTCAGAACCACGTGCTCCATGAGTTTCCCGAGACAGGATGTGAGGGAAATGGGTCTTAGGTTGTCCACGTTGAGTTTCTTGTTGGGTTTTGGAATAAATGTCACTCGGGCACGTTTCCAGCTGCTGGGAATGATTCCTGTCTCCCAGCATATGTTGAAGTAATCTGTGACTGCAGTGACATATTTCAGGTCCAGGTTACGGAGGACCTTATTCGTAATCAGATCTGGTCCTGCCGCTGAGGTTGTTCTAAGCTGGCCCAGCGTTGCCCAGACTTCTGCATCACTAAACGGCTCGTCTAGCTGCGGATTTGGTTGTCCCGAATACTGTGGGCTCGTTTCTCCGTCGTATGCGGTATTTAGATATTTGTCCCTGAGGAGGTCCAAGAAGTAGTGTTCGTCCCCGGGGTGTTGATGGATGACTTTAGCGAGCTGTCCTTGCGCAGCCGACTTGGACTGTGTGGGGTCGAGAAGGTGGCGGAGCAGGTGCCACGCCCTCTTACTACCCAGTTGTCCGTTCAGGCTGTCACAGGTTTGATACCATTGTTGCCGGGTAAGTTCTATCGCATATTGTTCAATTTCTCTTTCGAGTTGGGCGATTCGACTTCGTAGCCTTTTGTTGAGTCGCTGTCGCTTCCACCTCTTCATAAGACTATTTTTTGCCTCCCACATGTGTGCCAATCTTGAATCGAGGTTAGGTTGTGCGGCGTCTGTTGTTATTTCGCTTGTGTGCGACTCTACATCCTTACATATTGATTTAACCCAATCTTGGATGTCTTCGATTTCAGCCGGGGCCGTTTGATCCCGTTCTTTCCGAAATTTTTCCCAGTCTGTAAATTTCGTTGCCTTCGAGCCCTTCTTTCGAATCTCGGTGCGAAGGGTAATGGCCAGGATGTAGTGGTCGCTGTTTAGATCCGTGCCTGTGTTTCGCCAGGCGGGGTTCTGCACATTCCTGGCTAGCGTGAGGTCCGGGGTGGTGTCTCGGCTAACGCTGTTGCCAGTTCTGGTCGCTGTGCTAGGATCGTTAAGTAGCGAGAGTCCTAATCCTTGGATTTTGTTCCAGGGGATGTTGCCTTTCTTGCTTGACTTCTGGTATCCCCACTCTACGTGTGGCGCGTTGAAGTCGCCCGTAATCACTAGCTGCCCATTCTTGGCTAATTTCGTGGTGGACTCTAGTAATGCTGGGATTTCTCTGGATTGATCTTTTGGGGAGCAGTATAGGTTAAGAACGTATAGGCTCCCCTGCCTCTTTCTGACGGGAATAATTTCGGTGAGCGTGTAGTCTGCTTGAGAATCGTCGAATTCATGTTGAATGGCCGTGAGTTGGTTACCCACTAGCGTGGCTGTCATTGCTGCTTTGTGTGGTATGTTTTTTTGTGATATGGTTTTGTATCCTGGTAAACTAACGGGTCCCATCGGTTCTTGGATCGTAATAATGTCCGGTTTGACTTCTAAGTTTTGATTATAAAGCTGCAGATTGGATTTTTTGCCTCGAAAACCTCTACAGCTCCATTGCCAGATGATATCTTGATCACGAGCTGCCATGTTGGGGCACTGTCAGCTGCGTAACGGCGCTCGCTATTGCGCTCACTTGGGCTTGTAATGCCTTGATGGCGTCCATCATTTCTTCTCTGGTCTGTTGTAGGTTCTTGGCGATATCTGTGCATGTCGCGTCTAACCTATCTGCTAGGGCTTCCAGTTTGTTGACCCTCTCATTCTGCTGGAGAGCTAGCTTGGCTTTAACAGCGAAAGTTGACGTCATTTGGGACGCCGCGTCTGTTTCAATTCGCTTCTTGGGATTCTGGGCCTCTTGCTGATCTTTTGGGGCCTGTCTTTTTTGAGCCCTCGGTTGTTCTATGTCCATACCCGCACCTTCGGAAGGAGGGAGGGATTGAGACCTGTTATTAGCGGTTGTCGCGCTTTCAATGTGGCGTTGGGTTTGCGTGAGGCTCGCGAGTTTACTGCCTAGCTCACTGATCTGGGACTGCATGCGTTCTATTAAAATAGCTTGCTCCCTCACCTGATTGCGAAGTGCCTGCTTCTCCGGATCTTCCTGCCACTTGAGAGCCTTTTCTTCTGGCTTTGTCCAGGAGTTCTTGGGGTCCCGCCTACGGCTGGACGATTGTAGGTCCTGTTGAAGGTCTTGCGACTGGCTTCGTCGTGTAGCAGACTTGCTTCTACTTCGTGGCAGCGGCGGGAAGGACTCCTCCCTCTCGTCGCCTAGGGTCAGCGTCTCTTTTTGTCGGGTTCTGTCCCTCGATTGGCGTCCGAAGGTGTCGATCTGCCCGGCGTTTTGGTCGGCGTTCCTGGCCAGGTCGGGTTTCTGGGTGGCTTGCTGCTTGACGAATTTGAACTTGCAGCTGGTGCTCCCGGTTCTGTGCGCCCCCGTGCAGACGATGCAAACGGGGACGCAGGTTGGTGGTTGTCCCTCATGTGGTGGGGGGTGCTCTTCTCCGCACCTGATGCAGCGGGTTCGTTTTGTTTGTGGGCAGACGTCTTGTCGGTGCCCTGTCTTGCGGCATTGAAGCAGGCCTCTACTCGGTTGAGAAAGAGGACCACTTTATGTCTTGTGCCGGGGTATCGGAGTATTCGGGCGAGCTCCGTTCCGGCTACCGTAATGATTATATGATTTGTTCTCCCATACCGTCTTGCCGATAGGATAGCCCAGTCGGGGTTGTACGTGTTGTAGTTATGAACAAGCTGCGCGTCCGTTTCGCCACAATACTCGTTGTGGATGAGGCCTTTTACCGAGAGATCCGGGGAAGGCGCGTAAGCTTTGATGGGGTACTGCTTTTCCCCCATAACGAACGCTTGCAGGTTGAGGTAAGCGTTCGCACGTTTCTCGTTGGGCGTGCTTATCGTGAAGGTGTGGTTTACTGGGTGTTTCTGAAGAATACCTTCGGTAAGGGTCTTGTCGGTAATCTTGGCGGCTTGACGAAACGCTTCGAGCAGTAGCGCTCCGCCATGGGTGGGAAGGTCAAGAGGAGACTGCGATCTGATTACAATTTTGCAATGCTCTGCCGGTGGTAGCCTCGGGATCGGTGGTCTTCTTCTATGGGGAGGCCTAGGCTTCCTATGGGTAGAGTCAAGGGGCTTGCCTTTCTTCGCGTAGCCTTGGGTGCCAGTAATGGCGGCGGCCTCGTCCCCAACGCCGGGCGTCCCGATGGCGGCTCGGCCCGGCGCCGAGCGTCCGTCTTCTTTGTCGACGCCGCGCCGGCGGAATCGTTGCTGGTTCTTGAGTGCCATGGAGGTCCGTGTTCCATCGTTCAAATCATGTCTGTGATCGGTTCACCCTCGACGGTGACATCCATGTTGCAGGCGTGTCAGCTCCCTCCGGGGAGCCGAGGTCGTCGGGAGTGGTTACCGCCAGGCGGCCGTACTCGTGCTAGGCCTATTAGGCCTAGCGGCGAAAAAACGTGGTCGACGCAAAATGCGCCGAAAAATAGGCACACGAGCACTTGCACGCAAACACCGGTCGTCCTCGTGGTCCGGACGAGGTCCTGAAGGCGTTAGTAAAGGTTTCAGCAGCCGGTCGAGGGCTATTCCGCGTGTGGTAGCCGTAATCCTCGGAGCTCATGCGAAACGCGTCCGCGCGCTCTCGCAACGCGGCGAAAACCCACCGCGTTGATTACTTGAAGATTGATTGAAAGTCCACTGCGTTGATTACTTTTACGCACTCACATACGGTGACCAGGGGCTGTATTCTATAAGCTGTCCGGCATTGCGTAATCAGGGGATAGAAGAGCCTTATGTCAAAATACTGGAAGATATATATAGCAACTGCACAGCTACTATAGTCCTCCATAAAGTCAGCAATAAAGTTCCAATAAGGAAGGGCGTCAGGCAAGGAGACACGATCTCGTCAATCCTGTTCACCGCATGTTTGCAGGAGGTATTTCGAGGCCTGAATTAGGAACAGTTGGGAATAAGAATAAATAAAGAATACCTAAATTATCTGTGATTCGTTGATGATATTGCCTTTGCTGAGTCGCTCAGGAGGTGAACTGCAAATCATGATCAATGAGTTAGACAGGCAGAGTAGATCGATGGGTCTAAAAATTAACATGCAGAAAACCAAGGTAATGTTCAACAGCTTAGCAAGGAAACAACAGTTCACAATTGGCAGCGAGAGCCTGGAAGTTGTGAAGAAATACGTCTGCTTAGGGCAGGTATTGACAGCTGATCCGCATAATGAGAGGGAATTAACTAGAAGGATAAGAATGGGGTGGAGCGCATATGGCAGGTCCTCTAAGGTCATGATTAGCAGTTTACCAATATCCCTGAAGAGCAAAGTGTTCAACAGCTGTATCTCGCCGGTACTCACCTGCGCGGCAGGATCGTTGAGGCCAACGAAAAGGGTTTAGCTTAAGTTAAGGACAACGCAGTGAGCCATGGAAAGAAAAATGATAGGCGTAACGTTAAGAGACCGGAAGCGGGCAGAGTGCGTGATAGAACAAACGCGTTTTAATGACATCTTAGCCGAAATCAAGAGAATGAAATGACCTTGGACAGGGCATGTGATGTGAAGGCAAGATGACTGCCTTAAGGGTAACGGAGTGGATTCCAAGAGAAGGCAAGCGTAGCAAAGGGAGGCAGAAGGTTAGGTGGGTGGATGAGATTAAGAAGTTCGCAGGCATAGAGTGGGCGCTGCTGGCAAAGAACCGGGTTAATTGGAGACACATGGGAGAGGCCTTTGCTCTGCAGTGGGTGTAGTCAGGCTGATGATGATGATGATGATAATGAGAACGTCAGGCGGCTTGTGGCTAAAGTCATCTATCGGAATTCCTGTTATTTGCCACGCGTTTGATGCGACAAATTGTATGTACACATTTAGTCGACAAGGATTTTGATCATTCGAGAGCGTATCTATGCATTTGGTAGAAAGAGAACAGGAGGCATCTACCAGCACTATAACTTTTATTTACGACTGTTATTTTCTGATCCCTTACCTATAACTGCGTTCTTCATCTTTCCTAACCCAAGAGCGAATTAACCTGGTGATAATATTTTTCAATTAGCTTCCACTTCGGTTTAGTATATCACTTTGACAAGGTGACCGAACAAGCGCTTTCTTTTTGCCTCCCGTGGTGTATGCTGCGCACTCAGCTTTTTTTTTTGCCGCTGATCGAACTCTTCTGTTTGTACCTGCTGTGACAGTCTTCTCCAATGAATCGCAGGATAATGTTCGTTTTCCTCCTGGTAAACGGTCAGACACGTTGTCAGAGTATATCCACAGATAGATGCAGGTCTCCTACGATGCTTCAAATAAAGATGCCGCCTGTCTAAATCAGCAACTGAAGTTTAAAAAGTGAATCATGCATGAAGACACTGGAGTATTTTGTTTTCGGAAATGTTTTAGACATTTCCCACCAATGTTATCTTAGCACTCATTCCCTTTATTTCGTCCGCCCAAAACTCCAATCAAAGTGGTCGATATTCTTCGCTTAATCATGTTACCAACATCAAAGCGTGTTCACTCCGGAAACTGTCAATGGCTCTTGCAAAGCCGAGTCCTCGGTCTCAAAGCAACTGCGTGATCGTACCGCCCCTGATGACAGCTTCAGCGTTCCTGGTACGCCCGGTACCCATAGGGACCATAACGTTTGATTATAGTGGCACGCTCGCTTCCTAAACGGGGACACTCAAGGCCGCGTGATGTTGCAGGGTTATTCTGGAAGTTTTGACTTTATCTGGCGAAAGCGTCATGAGCATAGAACGGAGATTGATCATCGCTCGATACTCGGTGAGGAAGCCCACGCGCAAGATTAAGTAGTGGGAATACCGCCACAGAACTACGAAGCTGGCAGGATAAGCATGTCTCGACCATAACTCTTGCGTTTCATCGTCCCAAGGGCTCAGTAAGTTTGCCTCCCGCGGTGGGAATTTGTGGTCGGTCCCAAGTGGTCGTCAGCTTCTTCAGCTGAGCGGCGAAATGTCCACTGATGGCAGTGTAGTTTGCTCTTGTGTCCACTATGGCTGTAACCGTGGGGCCGTCGATAGCCACCTCAGGGTCGGTGGTTCGTGTCCTCGAACTAGAGGTTATTCGTGGGGCAGGGTCACGGCATTGTCTGGCGCTGCAACAGCGTCTGGGGCTTCTTGCTCTCATATCGCTGGCAGGCATGATGGCCACTTAGTCGTGTCGCTTCTTCGCTCAGGTGATTGTAATCGATGTGACATCATCGTCCTTATTCGCCGTTGAAGGATTTTCATCGTTTCGTTGTGAAGAAACCTCAACTCGAAAGTTGTTGTTTTTAGTTTCCCTTGGTTGGCTGGGGACCTTCCTCGGTTAACCACTGAGTAGCGGCGGCTTTGCGATGCGCAGCGGGAGGGTGACGGCAACCTCGACGAAAGGCTGAAATAGTACTGGCCGTAGCACATGTAGTCCTCGACTTTTCTTGGTGGCTGTTCAGTCGCGTTCACGATGCGTAGCAGGAGAAACCGCGGAGGCTCATCCGCTTGCATGACAGCTTCTGAGTATGTGGCAGGGCTCACCGCTGTAATAGCACCGGGACGATTCTTAGCAGTTCTCCAGGCGTCGCATTTCCATGGCTTGCCGGTAGGTCGTAAATGCGGCGGGCGGGCACGAAGAGTCAGCACTGTTGCCCTGATGGTTGATATAGAAGAGACCTTGGTATGTCTTGTCGAGGTGCGGAAGAGAGTAGCGCGAAAGGATAGCTCGTGTCTTCTGGTTCTTTTGTTGTTACCGTCGGGGAAGGAGTGTCGAATGCCGGCGGCACTCCTTCGAGCGCGATGGTCTATGCGAGATGTTGCTTCAGGCTCTGAAAAATGCGGCCGCAGTCGACATAGTTACTCACGTGTTACTTCACGAATAACTTACTGCCAGAAGTTTGTGGTCGCTGAAGTGTCAAGCAGCTTGCGCAGACTAATACCGGGTAGTTGCACTGCCGAGTTCGGGCGCTCTTTTGAGAATTCGGCGAAGGCATTGGGTGGGTTTTTTAGGAGGCTGGAAGAAAGTGACTTCTTTTCGCCTCGCATTAGAAGTCCTTTGACTTTTCTTCGATCTAGTTCCAGTCGGGTCGCCTAAAGAAGCGCTTCATTTCTCTGACGTACCGGGTAACAGTTTCATTTGGCGGTAGAATCTGTGACTACAGTAATATATCAGGCCTTTCTTTACGCTGAATGCTCGTAAAGATACTGAGGATAATACTTTATAGTAGATCCTATGCTATAAAGGTGGTCTCGTGGTTTTCGTACCACACCTTACCAAGGCCGTCGAGGGAAAAAAACGTTTTGGAGGGGGGTTGTCATCCTTCCACCTGTTCAATATAGGCGCACGTCCAATTGTTCACACCTGTTTTCCTATCTTTACAACGCTAGAGTTCCTAACTCAGGTGACAGCCTGTGGAGACGGCGGCACCCTTGAATCTGCTTGATTGTGATAGTGCACTGAGAAAAAGCAAAAAGACCCGTCTAACAAATGATGACATTGGGATTGAAAACTCGGCATCAATATACATTATTTAGCACCTTTGTCCGGCCCTAATAAGACTCCTGGCCCTAAAAGGCTCTAAAAAGTCAGTCAGCTGCCACTTGTGTTGATACCAACTCGTGTCACTTTATCCACTTCATCTGCACTGGATTTGTTCATTGTCAACTCTGAAACCTCGATTCAGAGTGCTGGCACAGTAACATCTGACATCAGTGACGATTGCCCAGTTTTTATGTATTGTGACCCTGTAATGAAAGTTAGAAGTAGCTCCGAGGAGATAACTGTCCAGCATATGACTGATGATGCGCGGAGGAAGTTTCAGCATGATATTAGCCAACAAAACTGGTCCCCGGTGTATAGCAAAACGATTCCAAGTGAGGCGTATTTAAGATTTCTTGAAATGATTTCTCACATCTATTCCAAACACTTACCAATGATAGCCTTTAAGGTATCAAAAAAGACAAGAAAACCTTGGGTGACCCACAATCAATTAAAAGCTATAAAGCAGAAAAATGCTATTTTTCATACATTTGTGAAAACGCGAAGTCCTGATCTGCTAAAAAATTCGACTGCCAGAAATAAAATAAATGCTGCGCTCCGACGAGCAAAGGTGGCTTACTATGAAAAACTTTTTGTAAACATCTATAGACACCAACCAGCTGCAGCGTGGAGAGTAATAAATAGTGCACTAGGAAGAGATAAAAAAGATGCACACCCTGATCAACCGTTTTATAGAAACCACTCAATTACCGGTCGTGTTCTTTCCCACTTTTTCAATAAACGTTTCAGATGATCTTCAGCACACATTAGCAGCTACATTAAAAGCGAGGATATAGGACACTCACGGGCTGGAAGTACATTCCTTCAACTGACAGATCAGGCAGAAGTCTACAGAACAATTATGTTCCTGAACATTAGTAAGCATACTTAATGGGATTAATTTGCATATTGATAATATGCAAATTAAACCCATTAGGTATACTTTTTCGTACATAACTGCTCCACTTACAAATATTTTCAACCTATATATTCTATCGGGATAATTTCCTACTGCAATGAAAAAGCCTAGGGTGTCAGTTGTATATAAAGGAGGCGATAAACACTTACCAAATATTACCGTACAATATCAATAATACCCACGTTTGCTAAACGTTTCGAATAGATAGTGCACTATCGTTTTAATCGATTCTTTGAGAAGAATTATCTCATTTAATGATGCACAATTCGGCTTTAGAAAAGGACTTTCAACTGAGCTAGCTTTATTAGGGTTGAAGCAACACGTGCTGTAAAATATAGAAAAGAAACTAATAACCCTAGGCGTCTCTATAGACTTTAGTATGGCTTTCAATTCTCTTGATCATTGTAGTCTAACTCATAAGCTCTCAGTCTATGGGATTCGTGTGAACCCTTTATCTTTAATCAAATCTTACTTAGCTGGCAGGCAACAGTGTGTGTGTATTAAAACTATCAGTCATCTCTACTACCTATTAACAGAGGCGTACATCAGGGAAGTGTACTAGGCCCTCTTCTATTTAATGTCTATATAAACAGCATTGTGAACATTTGCAAAGGTTTAAAATTAATTATTGTCGCTGACGACTTCACGATTTTGTTCTCTGGTTCTGATGCGAATGAACTAGTCACCACGTGTAATCAACTTCTTAATCGGCTCCATAAATGGCCTGATGTTAATCTACTAAAAATTAATCCTGCAAAAACGTTAGTTTTGTTATTTTGCGCAAGAAACAAAAATTTTCGTTTAGAAAAAACATCACTTGTGGTGGTGAAGAAACTGAAATTGTTCACGAACACACCATACTAGGAGCAACATTTTCTTCACACCTTACATGAAATACGCATGTCGAGAAGATAGCAAAAAATCTCTCGTTGGTGACAGGTGCAAGTGCTCGTCGCCACGCGTTCCTTCCAGCTAAAATAAAGCTTTAAATATATAATGAATTATTTGTCTCTCAAATAAGCTATTGCTCATTAGTCTCTTTGCAACTACTAAAACCAACCTACAAAACATTTTCCTTCTTCAAAAGAAAGCTATACGTCATACTACCAATCTTGATTACCTAAGCAACACATGGCAAGCTTTTGAAACGTTCAGTGTGTTAAGAATTTAAAGTATGTATGAATTCCGTATATTGCTTTCATTTCATCTGTCGTTACCTTTTAGGTCTATGATAGAATGCACTGTGCAATTGACATAGAACGATCACACAGTCAATATTCACAACACAGATACTTCGTTAGTTCCCCCTTTTCGCAGTGACTAGAAGTTCCAGGCATTACAGCACAATCTTTCATTATTTTAAATAGATATAAAGATATAAATAACCCTACTAAAAAGCATTGCGTGAATTATTTCTTCAAAAATAATTACTGCCTTATCATTTGCCCCCATGTAAAGCTGTTAACTTGTCAGTTTTGCAAAAATGTTCTTTGCACTTCCGTAATTTCACTAAAGAAGATCTTGTGCTTTATGGCTGTCCTTTTTTTATGAAAACTGTAACCTGACTGTGTGTTCGCTTCTTTATGTGTATGTAAATATCTTCAACTGAGTCGACTCCTTTTTTTGTGCATGTAAAGATTTTCAACTGAGTCTGCTCCTATAGCTTGTAACAGTTGCCTGGGCCTCGTCAAGCTTTGTACCTACAGCTTTTAGTCTAGGCAGGCAGCCAGAATTTTCTAGGAACTAAATGGAATTGAATTGAATCTCGTCATCGATTTGATGTTCTCTGTCTCTTCTGTCGCGGCTAATGGAAGAAGGTCGGGTGCGTACCAACACCTCCACTGGATGACACGAGCAGGCTGAAGTCTCGCTGAAACGAACTCGTTATTGGGCTGTCTTGCGCCAATTAAGATCTGAAAAACTCTGGGGCGGCGATAGCGGTGAACAAACGGGCTTAGGCGTAGCCGAACAGCAAATTCACCGCCCTCTGGGAAATGCTTAAATTAAATCTGTCTAAGAAACTACGATATAAAAGCCATAAGCAGCTACAAAATTTTCCAACATGGCATAATCAATAACGTGTGGCTGCGATCATTTGAAGCAAACGTTAAAGCCACGCAAATAACAACGTTTGCCGAGCAAGTACGTAATTGTTGGTTGGCTTTTTGGGGTTTAACGTCTCAATGAAGTTTAGGCTGTCAGGGGCGCAGTATTGGAGGGCTCCGGATAATTTCGAATGCCTGTGGATTCTTAACGCGCGCTGGCAACGCACAGTTGATGAGCCCCTAGCCGTTCGTCTTTTTCGAAATGCGACCGGTACGATGGCGGCGCTGAAACCATCGCCACGGAAAGCGGGGACGCCTTACTATGGCAGGATGTGTCTACAACAACGTCTTGGTGGAAGAAAAGCAGCCCGTAAAAATCAGGAACGCCGCCAAGACACAAACGCAGCGAAGCTACAGAGTTCTCAGCCTCCCAAGCAGCGGCCGAGAAAAGTGAAGCAGGGACATTTTATTGCAAAAGGTCTACTTGCCGGCTAAAGCTTCAAAAACCGGGGCATCGCTGAAACCCTCACCTTGTTACTGAATAACTAAAATAAAGATAAGTATTGTCGCTATTGGGGTTCGAACTCACGGCGGCGTGAACAGATCAGCTTCGCTGGCCAATGCACTAGAGCACTATAGCTTTCTTTCGCGGCAGTTTTTTTATTTATTGCATAGAAATAGCGCAGAAAAGAAAATTCGAAGCATGTTTACGCCACAAAGCACCATGACACCATACCTCTGCATGAACTCTCCTTCAAAAATATCAAAAATCTGGGAGGTACACACATGCATCCAGATAGAGGAGCCACCTAGGCGGCTCTTGCAGAGCAGCATATACTCCCCGCACCAAAGCGCATTGTTCACGAAATTGAGATTTCGACGACCGGGGTGATACGGCGTGTCGGTCCATCATACGGCTCTTCTAGAGACTCTTCCAACACGATGGACCCGAGGCTGCAACAATGCTGACCAGGCGCCTGTTCTTCGTTGTGCAGGTCTTGCTGGGAACCACCGCCGTATCAACGCAAGCTACGTGGGCTGCGTGGATCACTATGCCAGCTTTGGTAGGAGCGAGCTCGTGCCAACCGGCAAACTGTTTGCGCCGTCAACTGCCACGTGTGTTCATCTTCTGGCGACTCCTTTCGGTCAGAACGAGGTGACGACATCGACAGCCACAGCTATAAAAGAAACCCTCTGGTGCTTCCACTTCAGTGGGCATGGTGGACCCGGCGCTGTAACAATGCTGAGCAGGCAACTGTCCTTCGTTGTGCAGGTTGGTACTTTGGTGACATTTCACAGTGTGTGTAGCGACGACCGTTGCATTGTGGTCGTGCCATGCCCCCAACAGTGTATAAGTCTTGCTTACAAATATTTGTTAGTCTGCAGGCTACTTCTTTGTGGTGATGTAGAAACGAATCCAGGATCGACACAAAAGGAGCTGTATGGGCAGCTACTTGAAGGCCAACAAGCTATCTTTACTGATGTCAGTGAAGTTAAAGAGCAGTTATGCTGCCTAAACAATGTACTTGCCTGTATACAACGTACACTAGAGGGCGTACGAAGTAAACTCCCCGAATCTTCGGGAACACAAGAGCAGGCTGGGCAAGTAGAGACGACTTTTAAATCTTTAGGACAAGTAATAACCTTTCAGACAAAGAAACTATCGAGCTTGGAGGACCATAGCAGGCGTTCTAATCTGATTATATACGTGATTCAAGAGTCAGCTAACGGAACCGAATCTACCATGAAATAAAAGATAGTCAATGAGTTATGCAAAGACAAGCTGGGCGTGAAGTGCGAATATATTGGCAGAATACATAGGCTCGCAAAAAAACAAACGAAACCGTCCGATAATCATTTACCTTCAAGATTACAACGAAAAGAAAGCCCTTTTTGCAAGAGAGAGAGAATGAAAAGGAAACGCAGAGAGGTTAACCAGATGTGAGTCTCCAGTTTGCTACCCTACACTGGGGATGGGAGATAGGGGTGAGAAAGATGACAGAGAGGAAAAAGCAAAAAAAAAAAGGAACGTGCACACATGGAGACACACACACACAAGGCGTTCCAGTTAAAGTCTTTCACACAGGCCGGTAGATTGTAAGAAGCGCAAACGCGCTTGCACGGCCTTCTTCTGCGACGGTAGGTCCTTTCGATGTTGTAGAATTCTGTTTTCAGATAGCGGTTGGTCGTCCAGTTGGTCAAGTTCGTGGCTAAGGCATGCCCTCTGTGGACTGTACTGCGGGCAGGAGCACAATATATGGCCAATTGATTCTTGATGGCCGCAGTGGTCACAGGTTGGGGTGTCGGTCATCTCTATGCGGAAGGCATAGGCTTTAGTAAAGGCAACACCCAACCAAAGTCGATATAAAAGCGTGGCGTCTCTACGGCGAAGCTGTGATGGCGCTCGAAGACTTAATGTTGGATCAAGTGTGTACAGTCGCGTATTTCTTAAATGTGGCTCATTCGATTGCGACTCGGTGCACTGCCGAGCAAGTAGGCGGAGCTTCCGTGCCGCGTCAGTTCTAGAAAGAGGAATTGGGACGTGGCGCTCCTCAGTATGGGCTGAGCGGGCAGCGTGATCCGCCCGTTAATTGCCGATAATCCCGCAGTGACTTGGAAGCCACTGGAACGTTATTTCATGGCCGGCATCACTTATATGGTGTAACGTCTCTGTAATATGGAAGATTAGTTGTTCGTGCGGTCCGCGTCGTAGAGGTGACAGTAGAGACAGCAGTGCCGCCTGCGAATCGCAGAATATTGTCCATTTGTGTGGCGGTTCATCACCAATGTGATGAAGGGCAGTTAAGAGCCCTGCGAGCTCTGCTGCCGTCGATGTTGTCGCGTGGGTCGTCTTAATATTGATTGTTGTAGCTTTCGCTGGAATGACGATTGCCGCCGCGGAGCTGCTTGGAAGGACAGATCCATCAGTGTAAATATGCGTTGAGTCACGGTAGTTCTCGTACAAATGTAGTAGCGTGAGCTGTCTAAGGGCTGGTAATGACAGGTCAGCTTTTTTCGAGATACCAGGTACCCTTTTTGCAAACTTCAAGAAAATCGAGGGGTCTGACATCGTCGTTCAGAATGATTATTCTTCAACCACACAGAAAAAAAGAAAACTTCTCTGGGACAGTTGTAAAGAAGAAAATCTGCTTAAAACAAAAGTTTCACTGATTCATGATAACCCGAATATTGGCAGGGACATTTTTGATTGGGATGAAAGCCTCCACTGACGCGCTCAAATTCCGCAGGGCTCATCTCGCGTTCACAGAGCGGACGCGCAAATCGACTCCTCGAACACACATGATTGAGGCGCGACCAAAACGGCCAATAAACAACTCAGACTAATCAACTTTAATGCCCGCAGCGCAAAAGCAAAACTTTCGAGTCAGAAATTTTATTGTCATAACATGACCCTCATATTACTGTCTTAACTGAGACTTGGCTTCATGAACAAATAAGTGATGATATATTTCCTGCTTCCTATACAGTGTTCCGGAAAGAGAGGCACACCCGAAGGGGGGGGGGGGGAGGGCTCTGTAGTCGTGTTGATCAAGAATAGCACATCTGCCCAGCTCTTAGAAGATATCAATGATATTGAGTGCTTGCGCCTGAAGATAAGCGCTTTGAGAAGCAGCTTTATTGTTCATGCCGTTTACAGACCACCAGATGCTTCTCCAGTATATTTGCAAAAGTTACAGGATGAAATGACCGAGGATCAACAAGCTAAGGTTACAATGGCGGGCGACTTTAATTTGCCGAGTATCGATTGGCACCGCCTCAGTACTGGAAACGTGTACAACAAACACTTTAGCATTATCTCTGATATTATGTTACGTTACAATATGCATCAGGTAGTACAAGAGCCAACACGGGTAGAGGGCAACTGCAGTGCAATTTTTGATTTAATATTACTTAGCCAGGAGTTTCCAGATAGTCGTGTTCAAGTGGCTTAACCCTGCCACTTGTGCAGATGACGGAAAACTACTGCTCATTGCTTAGTTACAAAGATTACTTTCATGCCGATGATGTTTTCACTATAGAGTATAAGGGAAACGGTCTTGTCGATTTTAATAGCGCTGAACTCTCTTCATTTTGGAATCGGTTCAAGGTAACGTGCCACTATTGCTTAAACAAATTCATACCTACAAGGAGAAAAAGTTCACAAGTGTACACTGTGGGTGACACGCGATGATATTCATATTAAACGTAAAATAAAGAGGTCAAAGAAGAAACATGGGAATCCAAATAAAATAAGAGAAGCGCAGATCACTCTTTAACAAGAGGTGTGCGCAGCCAAAAGAGTACTATTACAATACCTCTCTGCCTCACTTTATCAAAAATGACTCTGAAAAAGTTTGGATGCTTACGAAAGAAAAAAAGAACCCTATTTTACAAATAATATTTGATGACACCCCTATAACTAAGGATGAAGACATAGCACAGCATTTTAATGGGTATTTTCTACGTGTCTTTTCAGTATCAAATGTTTGCGTGACGAATTTTTTAGAAAGACCGGTATCTGCCGTGGATTTTATTTCTTACGCTGGAATTGTCAATGCGCTGGTAAACCTGAGAACAAAAACTTGTTATGGCCCTGACGAAATCCAAAACATCTTCCTAAAACGATACCCTGAGCTTATCGCCAGATTTCTTCTCAAAATTTTTCTGTTTCCTCTTTGAGGGGGCAGCTGCCGGATGACGGCAGGGTGGCCCGCGTTGTTCCTATATTCAAAAAAGGGCACCGTTTAAAATTACAGAATTACCGCCTTCTTTCTTTGACCTGAAAACGATGTGCTCATGGTGTTCCAACATGGCTTCGGGAAGGGTTATTCCACTATAGCACAGTTGGTATCAGCGATACATTATTTTGCTTTATTCCTTGAGAATAATGGCCAAATAGATGCAATACATTCAGACTTCAATAAAGCGTTCGATAAGGTTCCTAACAACAAACGGACTCAATACGTCAGAATAGGTGAACATAGCTCGGCCAATCTTCCAGTTACGTCAGCGGTACAGCAAGGTAGTGTTTTGTGCGCCCTGGTGTTTCTAGTGTACATTAATGACCTCGCTAATGTAATAACTTCTGTTGTGCAAATTAGGCTGTTTGCCGATGATTGTGTACTGTATAACGATATAACCTCTCCACATGACCAGCCTGTCCTTGAAAGAGACCAAAACAGCATATTGAAGTGCTGCAGTGAATGGGGGATGCTTACCAGCGCTGAAAAATCAGTATGTCATCGTTTCACCCGTAAAAAAACACTCATATTTTTTATTCATTAGGTTCTTCTCCACTACGCGAAGCTATCAACTACAAATATGAGAACATCAGCACTGACATCAGCACTTGACATCAGCACTGTCAGTATTTGTTCTTCTGCTTTCCGAAACTGTTCTTTTTGAGACAAAAACTAAAAAAGGCTCCAACTTGAAATTACTCCGTTACTTGTCATTTGTTAGACCAAAGCTCGAATATGCATGTATTTCATGAGATCCTCACATTAATTCAAATATCAGTCAACTTAAAAAATACAAAGAAATGCAGTTAGATTTATGTTTAATAAATTCGCATGGCTTCCTTCTCCCTCTAAAATTATTGCAGACAATTGCATACCTACCCTTGAAACACGTCGAAACCAGTGAAATCTTGAATTCCTTTCTCTCCTTCTTAACAAGCTTGAATTGAATAAATCACCTGATATAACGCCTGCATTAACGCGTCACACAACACATCATCATCCTGACTCACTCACTTCTTATTATACTCGAACTGATACGTTTACATTTTCCCTCTTTCCTCGGACAATATCGGACTGGAAAGGTGTTTTACAGATTACAGTGCGACTAAAATTGCAGAAAGTGTACATGTTTGTTCCTGTTCTGTTCATTATTATTTTTATATACTCTAATGCTCCTCTGCTTGGACCCAAAGGCCTGCAGTATGTAATAAATAGTCCCAGCAACATGATAGATCTTATGACACAAGGCAGTTTTTCTCCACAGGCAAAAAACGGATAATATAGGGTGTGATGTGAATGTCCTTAATGGTTCGTTGTAATATATCCCAGAAGAACACAGCATCAATGCACCGAATAAAGCAATGGTAAATTGTCACAGCTTTACTGCACAGGCGGTAGTTCACCGATCATGTTGCAAGCGTCTCCTTAGCATGAAGTCATAACTTCAAAGGCAGTGTAGATGTGTGCAGTTGAAAGAAGAATATTTTGCAGCAGAAGAATTGCACATTCGCGTAACACGTTTTAAAACACTGGTGCCAAGGAACTCCAGAAAAGCTTTCTTTTACAACGGCACAGGGAACAAATACGCGTAATCTGTAACTGCCCGAGTCAGCTGCTTTCTGGAGAGGCTATATAGGTAGTGTAAAGAAAAGCGCACAGTGAGGAACTTGAAGGTGTCAGCAACTTGCTTAAGGAATCCCCATAACGGCCCTTCAGGAGTGTGTCAAGTCGGTGCAAATAGGAAAGGCAAATGAGCTCAGAGATACCTAATAAGCACAGCTACTATAAAAGCGTGGTTTGACGATTTGAAAAAGAAAAAACACAAAACAAGCTGATACACCAATAAGGCCGATTGCGCCGCTACACTCTAGAGATTACACCACACTCTAAGATGCTGCGGCCTGTGATACCGCAGACCTGATGCGCGCCTATTAAGTGAGCGACAATTAACTAGATGCAGACGATTGCAAAGAACCTTTACGAAAAGTTTGTAATCTACATAACAGAAGGAAAATACAAGATATTTCTCAACTGTTTTCAATCGATTAGTATCTGTGCTGTTTGGAATTAATATAGTATGCCCAGAATAGAAACTGGGGAAAAAAAACCAACATCGTAAGAAGCCTAAAAAATCTTCATAAAAAGAGGCGCTAAATAGTGAAAAATGTTTTATAGAACTCTCTAGTAATGACATCTGTCCCAGGAGATTTCTGAGCCATCAGGTTAGAAATGACAGAATTAATTTCGTCCAAAGTGATAGGCCGATCCACTAGAGCACGTTGCTCATCGTCAAGACTAAGCGACTGTAATCTGATCTCATATTTGTGCCCGGACAACCCCCCAACAGCTTTCAATAATAATGAAAGGAAGCCTCAATAATACCAAGACCATGGCTGTATGTGCAACCACGATACTGAATTCCCAATAATTCTTCAGCCAGAGCAATCTGCCTTTCATCACTCAGGGCCCGACGAGATGGTTTCTCATCGAGAAACTTACGGGCTCTTAATCTTATCAAGTCCCCTTTGTATATTTCGGTTTCAAAATGCTGAAGCTCTGCTTTTATGGCAGTGATATCTTCTACATAGGCACCTGGGCTAATCCTCTCTAACTCATGTAGCTCAACCAAAGTATGGCCGAGCTCCCGAAGGTCGATCACGCCTTGTGGTAAACTGCAACACACTCTCGCACTGTGCATTGCAAATAGTAGTATTCATCAACGTTCATCTGCGGCGCGAACAGATAATTATTACAGCTTAACCTCGATTAGAGCTTATCCAAAGTCTGTATCTTCGCCAGGTGCACTTGCCGGCGACCCAGCAAAGCGTACTGCTACCCTTCCGGTCGCACTTTGATGGAGGCGAAATTCTTGAGCCCCGTGTGCTGTGCGATGTTAGTGCAGTTTAAAGAACCCCAGGTGGTCAGAATTATGGTGCCCTTCACTACGGCGTCCCTCATAGCCTCAGTTGCTTTGGGACGTTAAACTCTCATAAACCATAAAATTTTATTAAATGCCTTCGACTGGAGAGCTATGATCACTGACACGTGATAGCTAACGAAGGCGGCGCATTCTTTTGGCCGGGTGTCGAGGTGTCTTCAAACTCGTAGTCAATGCATAGCGGTCATGCGGTCTTTTGTCGCCTTCCGTTCGTTTTTTGTTTGTATGGTTTACTCTCGCAGTTGCTTTCTGAAGGCTACGCTCTTGTTAGACCATGGTCTGCTTGCGTAAAAATGCTTCTAGGGTTTACATGCAAACTGCTGACCCATGAGGTTCGGGACTAATCTTACGCTGGAGGCGCCACTGCACTACACTGCGAGGGCATCTACGGCTTACGCAGAGGCGACATGCAGGGACTGATTACGAGCGCTCCACCGACCGGTTACACAACAACCTTAGTCGGTTACACTGACGATTACGACACCAAGAACTGTCATTTGATAGGTATTTTTCCGCAATGCATGCGCCCACGAGAGCGTGCGCACGGAACAACATGGCAGCGAAGACAGGAGTAGTGTGTGTATCTATACATCTCGTGACCGAAGTAGCCGCCGAGTTTTGTACTTTTGTCAAGGTTGGCTCGACATGTCCTAGTGTGCATGGTACATGTGCCTTCTGTGGACGATGCAGGGCTAGAATGGAAGCCTGCACTGAAACAACTCGTTGTACGAAACAAAAGCCAGAGGCGCAAGTGAAGAGTCGAAATGGTTGATTTATTTTACTGGTCACTTATAGGTGCAGTGTTCGTTACACCATAGAATATGGCCTATGCACTTGCAATTGCTTCCGCATTTGCACGCCTGTTGCAGTCGTGCGAAACAAAGCACGTTTGCGCATTATAATGAGCTAAAATTGTTTACTTCTCTAACAATGTGCCGTCATTTTATTTATTAATTACAGTAACCTTCATCAAGTAAAGCGCGATCAGATATAGAGTCTTCTGACTAAACATTTCCGTAAACGGAAGTAAATGTTTTTTTGCAGTGAGTTCCAGCATATATCCGGTGTGCTTCACGCAATGCTTTTACTGGACGTACTAGAACTCCTTGGATTTTCTTGGAACAGCACGGAGATGGCACCTATTCCACTCACATCTCGCTTGACTACGCTGCAAATGTCTGCCGAGACCCCATTTTGATGAAACTGAGATGGCTGAAAATGGCTGCCCAAGGAAGGACCGAACATAAGAGTACCTTTGTAAAACTCCTGCGTGAGCTGCAGTTTTCTTACATGAAAGATTCGAACGTTGCATAAATGACAAAAACGACCAAATGGCGCTCGTGTTTGCCTGAAATATTTGGTTAGGGCTTAAAGTCACTATTATACTAATGCAGTATTTTATATCTCAGTATAATGTCCAAACCATTACTTAGGATGAAAATAGAAATATATTGAAACATTGCTAGTAATCATGCTTTAAGGTCGTAGAAAGAAGCTGTAGGTAAATATCTCCAATTCTGCCTGCCGAAGGTTGAACGCAGACCCCCAAATTCTGATTCGAAAACGTCGTTGATTGTCCATTCGCCATTTTTTGGCACGCTATGGCACGCCCTTCAAGGCAGGTATATTAGCTTGAGGCCTTCGTAAAAATTGAATCCAGAACTTATCAATTGCTCGTATTAGCTATGTTTAATTGTTGTTCCTTGCTTCTTGCAGCCTGGTGATTCAATTAGCAGTGTACTCTCACAACTGAGGAATCTTGTCTTTCACTGTTCATTAACACTCCAGAGAAAGTTACATGTGGTCTTTTATTTCATTAAGATATGAAAAACATTTTCCCATGGCTTAATGTAACATTTCTATAACGATACGAAAAATAACATTAAGAAACATATAGCGTTCCACTAATAGACAAAGATGTGACAATGCTGTAACGTTTCGGTGTTATGAGCCGCGCAGGCGCGCACTTGGTGTCATTGAGATTGCACGTATCGTGCTCAACTTGCTTCGCTTTCCTTGGGAACACAATTCTGTTTGCCGATTTCGCAGGTAAGGGGGGCTGCCAAATGTAAAAAATCAATGCTCACATTCATAGAAACTCTCCTTTTATCCAGACTGCATAAGTAGCAGGGTAAGCCAATTAAAAAACATATTACTTTGCGCGTGAATGAAGAGCAAGATCCATTTAAAGTTCAAATCTGCAGGGCGCAAAGTGCGTAACACTGACATCGCTACAAATTGCCTCGGTGCTACTGTACGACGCCTAATATTTCTATATGCACTTTCAGAGATGTCAAGCCATGAATAGCTTTCCTCAGATTCAGTGCAAAGACAAAAAAAAAATAGATATTTGTTGCCAAGGCGGTGCATGGGATATGGGAAGTACTATAGCGAAGGGCTTCAGAATAATTTCGAGTGCCTGCCACGGATTTTGAAGCGAAAAGCTTCACTACGCTAGTCAACACCGCGCTTCGCGCCAGCCGGCGTATGTCGGAGCAAGAGTGACGTCACGCACGGCGCAGGCGGCCGTCGCCGACTCTTTGATGGCGGTACGGCGATAAAGTTCTGCTCACTGCCAGAAACAAGCGACGGCCACGTTGGACCCCGACCGCAACCCGATCGGTCTTTTAGAGAGAAAGCTCTACTGCTCGGGTTCTTAAAGGTCATGCTGGTATGCAAAACGATTTTGGGAGGCAGCAGACCGCAAAATAAATATAATAAAGTGCTCCGCCCGTTCTTCAAGGTCATGCCGGTATACAAGACGACCTTGGAAGCCAGTGGAGAGCAAAAAAATAATTATAATTAAAAGTGAAATAATAAAAATAAACCAAGGAACGTAAGAAACTAAAATTAAAATAAAAACAAACGCAATACTTAAAAATAAAAATGAAAAAATACAAAGTAGAATAAAATAAGAATAAAATAACCCAAGAAGAAAAACCAAAATACAACAAAACAAAAACAAACAAATATAAAGTTGTAGCTTTCGCTTTGAATTCAGGTTCGACGGAATTGAGGCGAACCTGCGTTAATTTTCTGGCGTGCGCTCACATCGCCCTTTGCCTTTCGCCCACATCAAAATGCGGCTGTCGCGGCATAGATAGAAGACCTGTCCTCTGTCTCAGTAGCCCAGTGCCCTTTGGGCTCCTTTATTGCGTTTTTATTTTCCACTTCCCCTTTTCCGGCTTCTGTGCATACTGTTTTGTTGCTAGCATTTTGGTATTCAGCATACTACACTGCACTCGCACAAGGAACAAATAAAGCAGCGCCGATAATTACATGCATCTGCCGAAAATGTTCGGAAGTTCTAGACACCCGAAGATATTTTTGCAATTTCTACTCTGCGATGGAACGTTCTGAACGTCTTTTTCACCCACTATAGACGTCAAAACATAATTCCACCATTCTCAGCCCACAATGCGCTAGGCAACAGGATCGAATTGCGCAGCAAATATACAGAACACCAACCCAAACGAAAACATGATATGTGTAAGAAGCAAGATGGGGTCAAAGAATACAAGAAAAGGAAACAAAACAAAAACAAAACAAAATCAACGAAACGTAAATTCAGCCTATACCTTGCTGAAGCAGCCTGGTAGACACAGACGATAACACGGACCCGCACGTTCACACGGCGCGAGCAGATTAGAGTTCGGCCGCTACATGCCTTGGCTCGCAGCTGTCTTGGCTACAATTAAACAGCCATTATCAACCACTGCCGACAAGAGAGACAACTACGAGCACCAATGCACCGGAACTAAGCCAGGGATGTAGCAGTCGTAGCCAGCCCCAGCATACTCTTTCCTTGCCTCATCCTCACACATACCATCGACCCGACTCTATATGCATCCTTCTGGCCCCCTTACGGGGCCAAACCTACCGTGTACCAGTCCGCTTCGGAGCTGCCCAACCTCCCGAATTAACATCCTTTTCCGAACTCCCTATACCCTATTCTTGAGATTTCACCCTGACTAGTAACATCCCGCATTATAGACAGGGCTGGTAACGCGGGCCTGCAGAATCTCGGTTGCTGGCGTCATGAGCTCTGGTCCAAGGGTTTCTTCACTCAGGTAGGAAGACATTAACGCTTCCTATACAGTATCGTGCTTTTTTACCGTGAAGACTTTCAAAAATTTCCTCGCCTCAACCGCTGGCTCATTAGCGGTGACTGCACACATAACTTGCGTATTATGGTAACTTTTGTATCATAGCAAGTTTGACAACGGTAATTACTTAGTTGAGCCGTCAATGATGCGAAAACATAATCGTCTATGTAGATAACAGCGAACCAAAACCAGAATACGACGTTTTTTTCGCGGAAGGGCGGCGGTGGCGCCATCTGTTTTCGGCAGTGGAAAGCGTCACGACAAGGCCGCCGAGGCGAGCGTGGCAAACAATATTCTTTGAAAGGTAAAGCCTCGTTAAATCAGTTGTTCTGATATTTTTTTTTGCTCAACTAGCCGAAAATGCTGTAAGCGCCTGCAGAGGTGGGCAGATGCCCTCATTTTTACTTTTCCTCCCTCACCCTCACTTTTGAATCCGTGGCCCTCCCTCACCGTCGCCTTCATTTTGAAAAGTTATCCGGCCCTCCCTCACCCTCACATCGTCTGCCCTCCCTCACCCTCACCCTCACTAACAGTCATTTTAAAATTCGAGTTATATTTTGTTTTGCAATTTTTGGCTATATGCTGAGTAATACACATACAATACAAACCCTCAAGGCTCTATTGGACGAGAGGCTTAATGCTTAGACTGTTGTGTTTGTGCGGGTACATATGTGTGAGCTGTATGAGCTAATACGTGAGCAAAAAAAAACGAGCAAGTTACGAGTTGTGCCTAAAATATTACTCCGCCATTACTTCTGGCACGCACTGCATGAATACATGTGCCCTGCACTTCATTGTTATCTATATTTATTGTGCTAATACTGCTATCTCTACTGAGGATTTTAGCAGGGTGGAATAGAGTTAAGTAAGCACAACGTAATAACGCATGCAATGAACCCAAGAACAAATTAGTATAGCGTAGCTTGAAAATTTTGGAAAATAAGCATGCACAAGAGATGTTCTTTCCAATAAGGGAGTAAGCTTCTTTCCCCAACATCATAGGCCGGAAAGTTCGGCCTGCAATATGTTGCAATAAATGAATAATTACAAAATTGGCAATGGCTTAGCTCTGGTTAAAGCTGGAGTGACGCGATAGCTACAGCTGGTCGAGTGGAACTTGGTCACGTGACCAACCACGTGACGAACCACGCGATCAGCCACGGCGCCGCGCCGCCGCGCCGCCGGCAGCTGCTCCGCACCACTTGACCAACCACGTGACTGCGTGGCGGCTCAGCCACAGGGTGGTAGCGCCGCCACCCTGAAAGCTCGAAATGCTACCGCAATGTAGTTATCGCTACAAAACTTGAGGTGGTCTAGCATTGCTAAGCGGGAAAGATTGTGCGAAAGGAGGTATTTTAAAGTGGACACCACTGCCATCTGTTGTTGCTGCGAAGGCCCAGCCGCGCTGTCCATGTCGGAATAGACTAAGCCGAACCCGGCTTGTCACGCTCGTTTTAATATCTCCGCCGCGTTACTCGTCTCCTCTGAATGAACGGAGCCTCTTAATTTTTTCCTCGTCATTGCAAATTTAGTTAAAGAACGCCGGCGAGCTGTTGCTCAAAGGCAGGGTTTCTGGGACAATGTCAACGCTGACAAGTTTTGCATCAGTGTCGCGTTTCTGCCAACGCTGGCAGGGCACACCTTTCTGTCACTACGGCAGTGTAGCTCAAAGCGCGAATGAGGTGTCCACTGACCAAGGGGGTCAGTTACCCGTGGTTCCTTTCCTTTCGTGACCGTCTCAGAGGCTCCACATCGACACGCGGATTTTTCCGGGTAGGAGGCTAACATGGTACTTTTTGAAAAGGGATGGAAGTTGATGGAGACGACGGCGTGCATTTGAATATCACGGAAGTTCGACAGTTTAACACGAGTCGTGAACATTTGTGGCGATAGCATAGTGCTCTCGTGCAGTTGCCAGCGAGGTGGGTTCGGCACCCAGTAGGCACAATATTTATTTTATTCCTGCAGGCATCTGCGGGACGTCAGACAAATATCGCCTTTTTCAGGATTGCTAGTGAAGTAAAGCTTACTCACTAAAACCAGTAGCCAGTGCTTATGGCTCAGTACTTTAGCCCGGCAGCTGACACGAAAGACGAGGGTTTGATTCCGGCCGCGGCGGTGAAATTTCGATGGAGGGAAAATTCTTGAGGCCATTGTACTGTGCGATGTCAGTACACGTTAAAGAACCCCAGATAGATGGAATTTCCGGAGCCCTTCACTACGGCGTCCCTGATAGCTTGCGTCTCTTAGGGACGTTAAACACTCATAAACCAAACTGAACTTAAACTCTTAGGTGATCCTCGGTAGACCGTTCGAATGCGTTAGCCTTGTCTGTTGCTGCTCATTCTATCGCAGTTACAACTTAAGGGTATGGCGCGACAGCGTTAGTGGATTATGCCGCGTATAAGGGCAGTTGGTCATTGTCTGCTTCCTCTGCATAGATCGCTGGGACTCCTGATTCACTTGCGAAAAAAGGAATTGGTGAATCCCTGCAATCACTGTAAATTGTGGCACGTGATTTTTAATGACCAGGGTGTTTCAGGGAAAAAAGGTAATTCTCAAATATTGCTTTTTTCATATAATGATATGACTTTTTCAGCATGGTGTTATCAGTGTTGGCGGACAAAAGAAAACAAGTGAATCGCTTTAATCAGTAAGGTGGTTAAATTTTTTTTAATAATTAACTTTTTAACTATTGGAGTTTGGCGCCAAGATACAATCAGAAATTTGTAGCCAGTCGGTTGTAATAGCCATATCAGTTTTTAAATTTTCGAATGCCCGATTATCCTCGGCACGGCGGCTAGGAAAAATATTGCTTTTTTCAAATTTCAAATTTTCAAATTTCAAATTTTTTTTCATTAATCGATGAAAACACAAAAAAAGAGTGTCCAGCACTGTTTGGACCCGTAGCCGTAGGCTAGTTATGGGTCCAAGAAATGAAATACATAATGCAGACACTTCGTCGCATGCACAGTAAAAACTTAGAAGAGCGGAGAGAGAGATATATACATAGTACAAATGGGGGCAAGAAAAAAAAAAGCTAACAAGGAACAGTCGCCTCGGCAAACATCGTGCACTTCAAATTATATTGATAAATGAGATGTGAAATGCAGATAGATGTCATTAACATGTTTAATGCATGAGCTGAAAGAATTTTTTAGCGGTATGTGCAAAATTTTGAGCATATTTTATTTCTTGTGGAAGAGTATTCTATATCTTAACACCAGTGAAGGAGAGCCGTCGTTCTCCATAAACATTGTGCGTGGGCGGTAAATTAAAGTTGCTTAATGCTACATTTCTGGTAGCACGAGATGATGTATGGAAGAGGGACATATGGAAGGGGTGGTTGTTTCTTACGATGCTGTTAACGACAGTTGCTGTTTTTAGGAGGCGTAGTGAATCGAAAGGTAATATCCGTAGGTCATGGAATAATGGGTTGCTGGGATGATCCTGCGTAGAAGGCGTTATGATTCGTAATGATCGTTTCTGCAATTTTCTGATTGGCTGAAGATAACTACTGTAGGTCCATCCCTATGAGTCCAGACAGTATGAGAGATGACTGTGGATAAAGGCAAAATATAAAATACGTAATGTACTTGTGCCAAAAAAATCACGTGCTTGAAGCAGTTTACAGCACCCCGATGCCATTTTCGCCCCCACTGCTAATAAATGGTTTTGCCAGTGCAGGTGTCTGTCAAGCAATACGCCAAGATATTTGACTAGTTACATGCAATGGAAATGTTGCTTTACCAGCATGCTTTTCGGAAGCGCATGTATTTTTCACTATGCAGCAAAATGTTTTCCAGGCGTGCGCAGGGGATAATCGAACATTGACAATTCTAAAACCTGACTGGGCAATCAGTGATGACCGGCTATAAATCTCTAATTGAAACAAGCGCCTATCTCCAATACATAAAGAGTTAATATTAAAGTTTAGTTAAACAGCTCACTACTTAAAACGAGTTAGTTTTCTAGTGCCTTCCGACACTGGCTATACTACGCCGCAAGAGCCACATTTTTATCCCAAAAACTCGATTTCTTAAATTACTTCGTGTTACCTGAGACGCCCTGCATTTTGCACCCGTCAAGGCATTGAAATTCTCTGAACGAGAGATTGTATCCTACTCGCAATCTCCCAGATCTGTGCGGGGAAGAATATTTTTGAAATGGGAAGCAACTGAAGGTGGGGAATCCGGCTGCCAACCGCCATCAGCCGGGCAAAAATGTGGAACAGCGATGCAGGAAATATTGTTTGGAGCATACTTGAGCTGTTTTTCAGAAAAGGCTCAAACATCTTTTGCCCTCTCGAGATGCAACAAGCGCTAGCTTCGCTGCTTTCCTGCACAAAGTGCAATGGAATGTCGACTGCTTTTTATGTACGACTAACGATAAAAAATTATTGCATTATAACAATTGTGATGATGTTATACAGAAAAAAAAAATACTCAGGAATTCAGATCTCTTACACAATATGACACAAGAAATACTTCAGTGAGCTTCGCTAAACCAGCTGAAGACATTGTCCTGTCGTGTGCCTTGCCGAAGAAAACACCATCTCTCCATTTTTAGCTGAGCTTTTTAGTCCAAATTTGCCTATTCTAAAGTACGGCCTACAGCTGCGTTCTCGGTTGCACATGCCACTCCGTTTTGCATGTTTTCGCAGTCGACTGAGGCAGCGCGTTGCATTTAGAAACAGAATTTCGTTACCTTGTAGTCAGGACGGGTGCGTTTGCTGAGGCTGCTTCGAGACAATAGACAGTAAGCTGGGTGCATTCCCCTGTGTCTTTTGTGCAGACACCGTCGCTATGCAGAGCGCTCAACCCGGTTAACGGCGGTCAACAGTCTCCGGTGGTGAGGACAGCGACCGTGAATTGTTAGAGTTTAATGGCGCTATTTGTTTCTGAGCATGTTGAAAGCGAAGTTCTCAGGGCGAATGTGAAGAAAACACTACAAGAGCAGCAAACAGCAAAAATAAAGCAGTCACCCTTCCTAGAGACTATTCTTTGAAAGTTGCCCATGGTGCAGGTGAGCAGTACACGGTATAAGATTTCAGATCAAAGCTCGAATGTCGAAGAACTTTGCGATATTATGCAAATATCTGAGTTTCTGGACTCGCAGAGGCCATAGTTATGCCAGAGAGTTTTTTAGTGTTTTATAATCGCGACTAGTGTTCCATCGAACGGGACGCGCTGCAGTTTTTATTCTCACGCGAGAGGCGACCAGACTTCTTTGAAATTATATTGTACCCGCCAGAAACTCTCTCTTCAGTGTTCAAGATTGCTTGATTTAATGGGCGTCTGTTCTCAAATCATCGCCAGTTTCTGCTATCGCCGCAAGAGACATATTTCGAATTGCGAGCCGCAGTACGCCGAGCAAATGCTTTCAATATGGGTACGTGCCACATGAAATCTTGTGTCGGTGCTTCCCACACCAAAAAAGAGCAGGACGCGGCCGTAATTTCCAACAAGTTCACACTGAGTACCGACTCCTATGAGACTGCACTGCATTGCGTAAGGAAGTTTCATCCAACTTCCAGCCTTTGGTGTATTATAATTAGACTTCTTTTGGCCGAAGAAAATTAATGAGATCAAAGTTTACGCTAGCGCGAGTGCCTACATTGCAGCACAGAGTTCACATCAGTATACACGACCGCGTTTTCGCACACATCAAAGTCAACCCGGGCTATAAACGCAGCTAATGTAACACAATGCTACAAGCCGTATTGAAACGTTCCAGTCACGTGGAGCTCTTCATCGTGGCGGTAATGTTGTGTTGCTGTGGAAGACGAGCGGTTGTGAGGTCTGCTCGCTGGGTGGCTGTCGTTGCCGGAAATTCGGGTACCAGACTCCAGAACCATCCAAGGGTCAGACAGTTTGGTGCGATACAGGAGCTGACAATGACGAGCACTGGCGACATGTGAGAAGGCCTTTCTCGGGCCAAAGAAAAACCTGGCCACTCCTCCCACTCGTTCCCACCTCTCATGTCCTCAACCGTATACGTCATTGTCGACTTGTTCTGTAGCTGCCGTCTTCATTCTCTTTTTTTCTTTCCCCACGCAGATGCTCCTGGCGCACTGAAAGGGCTGTGCCTCATCGCGTGCCTCGATCTGCCTTCGGGGAACGGATTGGACATGTCTGCACTTATTAGTTACCCGCAGCCTCGACCACCGGCTACTTTTGTCTCCTCCCCTGGCAACAAGCCAGAGAAACAGTTCGAACACCTCAACCGTGTGGCCATGTTCTGCCAGCATGCAAGACTTTGTAAAGATTTTATATGTGTCCTTTGATTCTGACATGCAAACGGCAGAATGGTATGGAATCCAGGCCTTCTGCAAAAAACCTGGAAAACATATATACTTAAGCCAGTTAAGATGCTCAATACCCTCAACGGGACAAAAAATGTGCCGAGATATTTTCCATTCTCATTCTAACCATAGCATACAGCAGGAACTGTTCTTAACCGTTTTTGCATATTGCCTAAAAAACTCTTTCGGATCTACAAAAGACAAGTCTGTCATAAGACCCTGAGCAACAGGACCCACCAATACAGCTATTCACCTCGAGCCACCTCAGTCCACTAAGAAACAATGCCAACGAGCGGCGACACCTTGCGCAAGATTGCACGCAAAATTTTCCGTGAAACACTTTGCCGACAGCTTCCATCGCCAGCGCCCCCTCATGTAGATTTCCTCAAAGAGGGGTTCCCCTGAAAAACCTCAGTAGTCATTCAACGTCCCTCAGGCGAGCACTCCGGCATAAAAAGCATCAAGGCATAACTTAAATCGGCTCTGTGCGACGTCACATGTCCCCAATCCGTGGTTACCGGAAGCCTGACCTACCGTCAGTGCAACACTGCACTCCAGCTTAGCTAAAACGAGAACGACCATTAACCTCCATGAATTCCGACTCTTGGAGGGCTTCCAACCACCGTCAACACTATCAACTTTCGTGAGGATTTCTACGTGGACAAAAGGACATGGATTCTTGGCTACTCTTCTGGTGTCATTTGACGTCGCTTCAGAAAATCACCGCTTGAGGTCAATAAGTGCCTATACTGCTCGGAATAAATGTGGAACCGTCTCGCATGCTCACTATCATTGTCCGCATCCCACTTTGTGTCACCAAGCAGCAGATACCCGGTGCCTTGCGAGTAAGCATCCACTACCCTTTGGCGTAACTGAAAATGGCAGCCTGTATACCTGACACTTCTTTGCGGTGAAAGGTTGAATATCCCCAAACGGCGATGATCCCATGCAGTCACATTCTTGGCACATCGGTAGGCTTAGCAAAGTGAAAGATACACCTCTAAAACCTGCGTAGGCTATGTGCGAGTATCACGAATCTGATAACCGACCCGATATCAAGACTGAAGTGTTACTGGGGAACAAGAGCCTGCGCCCTGGACATGGCAGAGATTGCGACCTGGACATCCACAGCCACCGAGTTGCTTCACTGGTCCACAGGGGAACATGTGTGTTAAGTGTAACCTTTGCTGGTAAAGTGATGAAAGGAATACCCGTAGCGTTAGACCGGCAGATCCGTACGAGCAGGCGACACCTGGTAACTCCGCACACTGATGCATATTGATAGTCACGGTCCGTGTACCAACATAGCCAAGGGTATTCGAGTTTTGCAGAAGTGCTCGAGCGACACATTTAAAAATGGACTTTCCGTGTTAAAAAAGCAGTCATTTACCTATATAGCAGTTAAATCAAGCTCTTTCCAGCGACCCAATCTTACTTAAAACACAACCGCGATGTTGTGATGACCTCAGTTTCACTTAGGAACTTAAGTGTTCTAGACCGGTCATCTGGTATCCTCTTCATAGGTGCCGGGTATGCTGAAACATAAAAGGCACTGTCACGGAGAACGAAAAGCCAAATGTCGGCATTGCAAGGCATCACGCGTATTCGCAATTCGCAAGCTGAGATGCTGATTACCGATTATAAAGATTACCACAGCTGAATTAAGGCCATGTGCAATCTCCATCAAAGGTTTTTTGATTGCGGCAGTATGCCTTCTGGTATAAAGTATTGATTTACAAATATATATTCCTACTGAATACTCGAAGGAAGTCCAGCAACTTGCGGTGGTGGGGTGTCAAAAATACATTCTTCTACTTCCGGTGGACGGCCTGAGGGCGGTCCGCACGGAGGTTTTTCTGCAGCATAGCACGTTAAGAAGGGCATGTCCAAATCAAGTGCTCGGTGTCTGCCTCGAAGACAGGAGCGGGACAGAAGGGACAGTAGTCAGTGAAATGGGCATGATACTGTGCCGGCCACAACCAGGTTACCGCTGGGGTGAGGGTGACACGGAAGTGCAAGGTTCGAAGCAAACCCTTTTCCCAAAGCGCAAGGCCGCCAGTGAGGTCGGTGCCGCACGGTGGGAGAAGTGCTCGCATGGCACGCCGGAGGTTCTTTTTCTTAGATGAGTACTGTCCCTGAAAAAGTTGGGACCGCTTGAAGGCGACGTGGAGGTGCTGATTCGTGATTTGATATGTAAATGAAAGCTTGTGTACGGAGGGCATCGCGACGAATCTATCGTGCACGAGTCATGAGCACGAATTTTTCAATAACATGCTGAATTAGCTGCGCCAATAAGTCAGTGTTCAGAACACGACGCAGGCTACGGACGGCGCCAGAAGAGTCTCTGAGGATATCAAGGTGGCTTCTAAACGGCAAGAGTCGACAGATGATGCTTAATGCGTTCGAATGGTCATCAGTTCTACATATGTTGACGGCCAGGCAGGGGAGCAAGCGTATAAGCATGTTGCAATTTGTGGCAAGAATTCAGGGGAAGGAATAACCATGAGCACGTGATCCGCACTCGCACTAGTATCGACGTACGCCACGTTTCGCCGTAGTGAGTTTTAAATCTTAGACGACACGCCATCCGTCTAATGCTTGCAATCAATTGGAAGAAACGCTGCGGGGCGACGTCATCGCAACGTCATAGAGCTCATGGGCGTCGTCTCTTCTTATGTTGTGAAGAAGAAACATCGTCCACTTCAATTTTGCGTTAATTACTGTTACTTGAAGATGATGACAAAGAAAGATGTGTACCTGCTCCCAATTTTAGACACTCTTGAAAGACTTCTAGCACCACATTTCTCGCCATTACATGTCATGAGCGCCTACTGCCATGTCGAAGTCGGTGAAAGAGATCTGTGAGACACCACCTTCATAAAACGAATAGCTCCTTCGAGTTTAAAGCGATCCAAATTGCACTTCCTTTACACCTGAAACTTTCCAGCCTATCATCAACTTTGTAATAGTAGGGCAGTGAGCCTGTTTCGTTCATATTGAAGACGTTGTAGTTTTCGCGAGAAGCTTTGAGGAACATCAAGAAGCTGCAGGCCGTACTGAACGGAGCCATGTCTTCTAGACTGAAGGACAGAGTACCCCATTACCCGCAGAGTACTGCAGCCGCAGCGCGTTTTCCCACCACCGGCAAATATATCAACGCGCAGAACTTTACGCTTATGTTGATTCTATCGGCAATTTTTGAATAACTTCACTGTCCCCTACTTAGGACTGTTTGCATAGAAAACATACTAGCCAGAGCCTACATAACACTCGGATTCATTCATCGCTCACTTCATCAAGCTAGCAGGGACACAAAGCTTTTTGCTGATTTTTGACTACTCCGCTCTAAATTAGACTACGCGTCGTCGTTAAGAAGTCCCCATCACGTTTATCTTATTAACAAGTTATAATCTCTACAAAGTAAGACTTACAGATTTATCTGACGTCAGTATTCATCTAGCGTCAGGATCTCTCAAATTAAGAGGAATCTCAACCTTCTTTCTTTATAAAGCAGACGCAAAATATCCTTCCTTATGTTTTTCCACATGATTCGTCATAATCCGACTCTCATGCAGTGCCCGCTTATTACACCAGCTTCTCGAATGGACCCTCGTATTGACCATAACTTTAAAGTTGAACCATCGTTCCCGCGCACTGAGGTAAATAGATTTTCTTTTTTACACTTAGCCATCAGTAAATGGAATCGGTTACCGAAAGAGATTGCCGATACCACAAACCCTGGAAGTTTAGTTCACAATTAAAGGAGTTTATAGCAGCTGGTGCATGAAAAATTATTTGTGGATTTTTATTTTTGTCCTGAACGTTTTACCACTAGCTTCTATATAGTGCTTATTTGAGCAACGCCCGCAGATTGCAAACTGTACTGCAACTGCACATCATCCTCACACCAATGGCCTCTCTGAGCGCTTAATGCAGAACATCGCAAACACACTTGCGGCACAGGTCACAGCACAGCAGGTCATTTGGGTCTTTATCTTGCACTGCGTAGTCTTGAGCAAAAATATACAGATGATTGCGATTGTCGGTGATGCGAAGTTTGAGCACAACTCTTCACGCGCCACCCGTCATCACTGGCAGCTTTTCATTCCTCCGCTTTCGCTTTGGTAGGTGGGGTTTCCCTCTGATACTACCTGCCGCCTGTCAGGTTTGAGGTGAGAGGGTGATCTCTGACCTGTCAGGTGGCGTGTCTCGCCCACTACGTAGACTTCGCTGACGGGTGGTTGCAGGTGGCGTGATGCGCTGCTAGCCACCCTCCAGGATCTTCCTGCGGCAGCCACCTTCCTGTAGGCGTTTTGCTTTGGCTACTTGAATACCCAGTTACGCCGACAACGCCGACGCCGGGCCGGCGACGCAGACCGAAGGATCGGGCGCCTTAAATCTACGCTGCACAACACCGCTTTACAGGAGACCTCTACAGGAGGAAAGACGAACACGCTCGAAGCTATCATGTCTAATGTAGACGTCGAAGATAGCCTCTATGTCGCCGCATACCTACAACTCGACATCAAGCTGGATGCCTTGCGTATCTGCGTATCAGAGGCTAGGCGAGCACCGAAGTCGAACGTTGCCACTTACCACTGAGTCACGGAGAATGCAAGGCATGCGGCGGGCCCCCGGTATGGACGCCGGTCCGCCGTGGAACACTTGGTGAGAAAGGTTTCCAGTAGTATTTTCAATTATACGACATTGTTAGAAGGCAAGGTGAAGAGGTTAATGAAATCGTTTCTTTAATTATGAAACACTGCTCGAAGGCAAAGCAAGGAGGGCGATGAAGTCGTTTCCTATGGAACGACGGGATCCAAGCAGAGGTGCCCATGACCATAAATAGTGCATGTCGTGCGCCTGGAGCCCACACACGCAGTTTAATGCGGGCATTTTCAAGTTGGTTTGGCTGTCTTTGCTTTTTTTTGGCATTAAGCGTCAGACAAAACCTTATTTCAGATGTTCGGGGGCATAACGCCTAAAATCTTTATCAAGTTTCTTTTTTAGGGCTCGCTGTTAAAATTAAGTTTCACGGGCTAGGTATAGTACATGGCCACCTTTCTATCCATCACCACCTGGCTCGACTGGCTTGGCGCTGAAGGGGAAGAAGAACAGCGGCTTCTGGTCGCCCAGGCGGTCGACATGCTCGGCCTATAAATTATGGTCGAATAAAAGTTTTTACTACTACTACTACTACTGGCACTCAACATCATGCATGCGCACATACGCCGAGCTTACCTCTCCGCAGGAGGAAGTAAAGAAGGAGCCGAGTGAGTGTGAATCACCGACCGGCTGGCTCCGAGAAGTAACAAGTCAGCGTCTACATTAAGGCTAAAGTGAAGCCAGGATTGCTGACGGCGTGTTTTCAGTCCAGAAGTTGCCATGTCTGGGTAAATTTTGGTCCAGTCGCATGAAACACCAACGTCCTTCGCGACATCATGATAAGGATGCATTGCATAAAAGAGCAACAAGATCTTGGAAGCACTATGAGGCGCAGGCCGAACAAACGGATCCGGCGTTCAGATAAGCTTTCGCCACAGAAGTGTTGGGGTTTAAGAACTCGTTTCGCAATAACCTGATACGATAACTACACTTCTCTAATAAGTTTTTTCTGTGCGTGTGGTAGTCTCTTAGCAAATTAAGTCTGTTCTAGGAAAGAAACTACAAAGCCCACTGTCTCCCTCCTCGCTGAACCCCAAAAGTCACCGTTAGAGAAGCCATAAAGGAAAGATTGAAAGCACAAAGAGAGAAGGGAGCTCCGTTGTAGAGGACTCCGGTGAGGTTTGGACCATCTCCATATATTTACTGTGAACTGACCTCCTGCACTACACGAACGCGTTTTGACTTTCCTGTTTCGCGTCCATCGAAGCTGAGCGAGGGGAATAGCAGCGAGTGTTCGTTACTTATAGGTGCGTTTTTAACCAGACCTCAGAAAAGAGAGCTTATAGAGAACTAGACCAGATAGGTTCCGGTGCCACTGGTTGATTAGTTTTTTACATCCTGACCGCTAAGGAAATAAGTTAGAGAGAACTAGACCAGAGAGGTTCTAGTGCCACTGGTTTGTGAGTTTTTGACAGCCAGACCGCTAAACAGAGAAGTTACAGGGATCTAGGCCAGAGAGGTTCTAGTTATACGAGGCAATCTTTCTGACCCGACAATTGAGGGATTGCCGGATGGGAAAGTTTGAAACGGCTGCCATGCTCTCTTTGATGTCTGTCTGTCCCTGGGTAGACTAATAAGGTCCTAGTGATCGTAAACAGGTATAAAAGAAAAACAATGATTTTTCCTACATGTCATCTGGTGTCAACAAAACCGCAGCATAAACTACAGGCGGAAATTTAGCGACGCAGAGAAGAGGACCAAATATTGCCAGGACGATTAGGATTGATCATTGAAGAATACATTAATGCTGTTACTTTAATGACAGCTTTTGGTGGGTGATTAGAGGGGAGGTAGGAAGTTGGGCGGAGAATAGCGCTGGGTGGAAAGGATTGTCATGGAGAGTGTGCTCCGAGGGAGGGTTTGGTGAGCGAAGCCCTTTGATACTGACATTCGAAGTCTGAAGTGTTCTAGTTACTCTCGCCGTTATCCTTTGGCCCAAATTTATTCTAGGATGACAGGTGCTACTTACGTCTCAACGCGAGCAATACTCGAAAAATGGCGATACAAGCAACGCCATTCATGGACTGCTTCTCACGCAGATTCTGACAGTGCATGTGCGCAACTGGTTGCCATGAAAGACCGAATGCATATATTTCAATCAGTCAAAGAACAAGTAGACTCTATTTCCTCAATAAATCTGAAGCTAGATGAACTTTTTACTTTGAAGCCCCAGATTAAACCCCGAAAACTGTGGGGAACGATGCTCAGTTGTCTCTACATGGCCTTTCTAGAAAGTACCAATAGCTGCAATGCTTTGGTGCCTCAGATGCAGATGAATGTGGCTTGCGTCACATCACAAGCATTCATATTGGGTGAACAGCGCAAAAAAGGCGCGACAGAGGCAAGACAAGCGCTGACTAGCAACTGAGTGTATTGAAGAACGAAAAGTGGTAATATATAGTGAGCTTAAAAAACAAAACAGGAAAAACAACAGAAGTGTAAACAACCTACGCCATGTGCAAGTCGAGATATTGAATTTCCTTGTCACTTAATGTCACAGAAGGATTGCTGATGCACTTTTTTCCAAGATTATGAATGTGAAATACTTTGCGAATTGGTAAGCACCTTGAATGCTTACCAACTCGCCCAAATATCACCTTTACTTCGCAAGCCTCAACTATCCTGAAACTGCTGTCTGACTTGAACGGTAGATAGATAAAGAGGAGGAGGGAAAGGCAGGGATGTTAACCAGAAAGGGGTTCGGGTTGGCTACCCTGCACTGGGGAAGAGGGATTAGGGGACTAAAAGGAGGAAGAGAGAAGGGGAAAAAGGCATAACACACACACACGCACAACGCTGTCACAATTTGTCACTCAATCCAGTCGCCCTCAAGTAGGCAAAGAGTGCCTTGTATGCCTTGAGGGCAGTCGACTGCTGTGGCAACGGACCGAGGAACTTTTGCTCTGTTAATGGGCGAGGATCGAGGCGGTCCAGGGCACAACACAGTGTATGTCTTGCACACGCAAATGCAGGGCACTCACAGAGAAGATGAGCGATGGTCTCCTCACAACCACAGCTCTCACAGGCTGGGCTGTCGGCCATCCCCATCCGGAAAGCATAGTAATTGGTAAATGCAACACCGATCCATAAAAGGCATAACAGTGTTGCGTCGCGACGTTCTAAGTTACGTGGAAGACGAAGGCGCAGTTCAGGGTACAGTGCCTTTAGGCGGAGGTTGCAAAGCTCTCCCGTGTTCCACGCTGAGAGTGAGCTCCAGCGCCAAAGAGCGAAGCCCACACGCTGCATCAGGTCTCGATAGTGGGATCCTCACTGGAAGTCCGTCGTTGTGAGCAGAACGCGCAGCCGCATCGGCCTGGTGATTACCGTTAATACCACAGTGTCCTGGCAGCCATTGAAAAATGATGGCATGACCTTTGGAAAAGGTGCCGTGGTACAGTAGACGGATCTCAGCAACAAGTTGCTCCTGCGACCCGCGGCGTAGCGCAGCTTGCAGGGCTTGAAGGGCTGCTTTAGAGTCGGTGAAAACCGTCCAGTCATGTGGAGGTTCTTGACTGATGAACTCTACCGCACCCCGTAAAGCTGCGAGTTCCGCACCAGTTGAAGATGTTGGATAGGTCGTCTTCACTTTCATGAAGATGGATCTGGCCGGTATCGCCACCAACCCCGCAGAACTGGTCGAGTGAACTGATCCATCTGTGTAAATATGTATGCGGTGACTGTGGTAAGAATGCAGGTGATTCAATGTCAGTTGTTTGAGAGCGGGCAGTGATACACCAGCTTTCTTTGTAATGCCACGACTATAGAGGTGAACCCGAGGTTCATGAAGACTCCATAAGGGTGAGCACGGTTTTGACGCAGGCGTGAACTGCGATGGAAGATATGCGCGATGGGCTTCAATGACTTTGGCGAATTCAGTACGCGGCCTAATTATTGGGAGTGTTGCGAGGTGATGACAGGGAACCCGTGTGAGGTGCCGAATATGTGTTATGATGGTGTCAACAGCAATGTGTGTAGTAACATGATGTTCCCGGGCAACAAGAACAGTTGCTGCTGTTGATGCACATTTAGGCAGTCCAAGACAGATACGGAGAGCTTGCGCTTGCACACTTTGAAGAGTCTTGATATTTGTTTTTCTAATGGAACTGAATATTGGAAGACTGCAACGCATGTAGCCCAGAAATAGGGAACGGTACAGTTGTAGCATCGAGCGCACTGATGCGCCCCAGGACTTTCCCCCGAGGAAGGAGAGGACGTGGACAATCGAAATTAGTCTCTTTCTCATGTCGTAGATATGTGGACTCCACGAGAGGTTCCTGTCGATGACAACACCAAGGAATTTGTGGCTTCTGTCATAGGGAATGGCTTCGCCATTGATGCGAATGGTGTAACGTGACAATATTTTGCGTGTGAACGCCACAAGTGAACACTTTTCGGTCAAAATGTTCAGGCCCTGCAAGCGAAGATAAGATGTCAATATCGATGCCGCTTTTTGAAGTCTTGCACGAACTTGAATAATGCAGCAGGGTTTCCCACCCAAAGATATATGGTCTTGTAAAAAAAAAGAAACGATAACTTGAAGGAAGTCTTGAACCACATGTGAGAACATCTTAAAACCGACTCCTCACCCGAACAAGTGGTTGCAGTGCATCGGCTGCACCACATAGCAATGGTCCTTCTCTAGTGCTCGTAAGATTTTCAGCAGTCAGCACTCGAAATAACACGCTAATTTCAAGATCAAAACTACGAGCCTTGCCCAAAAGAAATCAACAAGCGCAGTGGGTACTGGCTGAGAACCTAAAAAACACAGAACAGCTTTTCTGGGCATCGCGCAGAGCGGCCAAGGCAAAGGACTACAAATTTGTGTGTGGGTGAACAAGGGCCGCATTTAGCTGTGTAAAAAGGAAGGCGACATATCTATTCGTGCAAGCAATTTCTTGGATGTAACTAAGTTGACGTAGGCTGTTTTTGTTCAATCAATTCGCAAAATTTTTGTCCCAAGGTTTCCTTTTGTTACGATAATATCCCACCCTTCAAGACACATTCCTTCCTGCCTCTAATGGCTGTGTTATTGTTCTTAATGTAAACATCAGAAGCTTACGGAAGCACTGCGATGAATTCTGCTTGGGGTTCGATGTATTAGAGGATTCCATAGACGTTTTCGTTTTCATGCAGATAAATATTTCAGAATACCTTTCGCAGCCATTTTCGTTACCAGGATACAATAAATTTTGCTGTATTAATGATTGACTGTGCACTAGGGGGCACAATAGGGGTTTTTGTTAAAAACAGGTGAGTTTCGCTAACTAATTCTGTCGCTTTCATTACCGCTGATTCATTGTCTGTCTGCATTCACAGTGGACTTTTTGACATTACCTTGATTGCAATTTATCGGCCACCGAGAAAAAGTACAACCTGTTTCATCGAAAAGCTGAGTAAGGCTAAGTTTCCGCATGGTCGCATTTGTATCATAGCTGACGTCAGTAAAGACGTTTTAGAAATGAAACAAACAATTAATTCTTGCACATCTACACACTCTTGTCGATGTAGGCATTGAGGGTACAATCAATCTCTTGAGTCGTCTTGCCTTTACCAAGTTGGCATCCGCCTTGAACAGCGTTCATTCACTTCTTTTATGGCTGAGCAATAAATGACAAACCATTTATTTGTTGGTCGCAGTATTTTTCCAGAAGCCGGGTTTAGGGCAATGAAATATAATTTTGACACTGTGGAAGTTGTCGACCGATGTCACTTTGACGCTGCCATGGAAAAGTACGACCGGGATCTGGTTTAGTTTGAGACGCCGTAGTGAAGGACTGCGGATTTTTCAACCACCTGGGATTATTTAGCGTGCACTGACATCGCACAGTACACGGCCTCTAGAATTTCGCCTCCATTGAAATTCCAACGCCGCGGCCGGGATCGAACCCGCGTCTTTCGGGTCAGCAGCCAGAACCACTGGGCCACCGCGGCAGCTTACTCCTGGGATCTAATATTCACTAATACTTCCGAAAGCTCTATTGATGTTTAGTTTGTAGAAATAGTCACGCATTTGTCATCTTTCTTTAATTTAAATGGTAATCATGAAATGAACAGGGGCTGGTTGTTCATAGATTACTTACGCAGTACTGTCGGCGATTGCAGAGAGGGAACTGGCTTACGCTTGACATAGGCGCTTGCTTAAGAGTGCTGAATTGAAGGCACTTTATAGAATAGCTCGTAATAAAGCAAACGCATTGCTCCAAACATAAAGTCGCAAACATTGATGCGAAAGTACTATTACGATGGTTAAACCTCAAGCAATATACTGTGATGTTTGTGGGTTTTTGCCAAGTGGTTCACTAAGTTTGTGGGTTTGGGCCAAGCAAACGAAGTAAACAAAAATAAATATCTATAGCTGGGATTTCAACCCGTGCCGACGCAAACAAATTAGCTTCGCTGGCCACTGCGCGAGAGCAAAAGGAAATCGGAGCTGCCGAACAAGACTCGTGTTAAACTGCAACACACTCTCGCGTTGTGCATTGAACATGTACCTCTTCGGCAACTTATACTACTCTCAAACTGATATTCACGCTACGAGCTATGGGGTGATAGTGGTCTTCTTCGAGTTACCGCACATGGGCAGTCCACTGGTTGCCAGAAAGTTCGTCTCTGACAGGAAAGCACATCATGGCCACATGGGCTGGCACCCACCGGAACCAGCCACCGGCAATCACATCGGCAAGCCAGTCAGGAATCACGGAGGGCAGATGCTCTCCGTAGCTTCCCGTTGTGCTGCGTCTGATCGCTACGCACGCGTACAGATAGGCTGGTTGAGTTTGAAAACAACGATCTGAAGTTATTGAGGGCTGTCGCAGACTGCAGGACAAAGAGCTGTTCGTGCTCGCACCCGTATACATAAGCGACGACAACGCGGGCGTCTACCTTCGGTGGGCAGTGTGCTTCAAGAAATCCTTTAAAGCATGTAGCGAGGAATCGCAGTCTAACGTGATTCAGTCGACACTACGTCGGAGGGAAAAATTGCTCATCAACTGACATTGCCATTCTCTCGATTTGTCGCATGATTGTTTATTACGTAATAGATAAGACAGGTCTGACCAAAGACGATCCACCTCGCGTGGTGCGTGGCTCTGCTGTGGTTCTTGCGATTTCTCTGCTCGTGAATTGCTTCCTGGGGACTGTAGTAAGAAAAGAACCGGGACACGTTCCGTTCAACTGTAGTTTGTCAGCCGCCGGCTTTTGCTGTCGGCAAGAAATGTAATCATTTATTCTCGACAAAAGAGCATATCAGCTCGTTGAACGTTCATCTAGAGCAAACGGATGAGCTGTGGAAATTTAACTGCGTTTCCTATCGGTAATGCTACAGCTTTACCCTATAGGTCTGTCACCCGAATGAAAGGCGCTACAATCCGGCCTTGCCTGTCTGGTCCTCACGTATCGCGTGTGCTTGCATGATCATCCGCGCTGGGATATTCTGCATTTTATGTCTTTAATGAGCCAAACGCGAGATAATGTATGCGTTCGGTACTTATCAGATACTTTAAGCATTTGTGGAAGAAGGCCCGAGCATCAAGCTGCACGACAGTTGGAGACGACAGAATCAGCACTCGCCTCGGTCGGCTGCCGTAACAACTCTGTGACCACATATGTGCCCGCAGAGACACCTGGAGCAACATGCTCGTGAGGGATTTTAATAAAAGACATGTTTCAATCAATCCAGCGTTTCTCACGGTATATCCGCCTTTCCATTGTGCAGAACGTAATGAAGACTATATGCTCTCGTATAGGGCTCAACTAACACCTCGCCAAACACGTTCAGGACATGCGGGCGTCTGAACGCGTACTGAGAGCTGGAATGTGCGGCCGCTCTCGTGAAAGGTGTTGAACACCATCGCAATATCAACCGGGCACACAAAATTAACATCCCAAATATTTCGTGAATCAGAACTATGCGATCGTATTATGAAGCGAGCATTTGTGCTTGCGAGGTGATGAGACGTCCGAACTGCGGTCACAGACGTACCTACGCAAACCAAATAGATAAACAGCGAGAGCTACCGCAAAAGGCGCCATTGCAGGCGACACAGACGATATGCACCGTGGTCTAGTCGAAACAAGCTCCTGCATCGCGCAAAACATCGCATGAAGAACCGCGGTCCTTCTAGTCTATATGAAATTGGTCCCGCGCGCCTCCCACTAACATACCACCTTCCCATCGACTGCTAGTTGCCCGAGCTTTCACAGCACAAAATCGTCCTGGTGAGTCTGGCTGCCCGCTGACAGCCCGAAACCGCCCAGCCAAAGAAAAACGAATGCGTTCTGGGCAGCCACCTGAAGTGCGCGGAGCAGCCCGAGAAAATCCGGCGCCTGGCTCCGCGCTCTGGCAGCCTGCTGGCAGCCAGCGGGCAGCCAGAGGCGGATAATCGAAGAGGGCCCAGTGACAGAGATATTTATGCTGAATGCGTTGGCGTGGACCACGCTATGGCAGAAACACAGCACTGAAGCATGGGCCGCCGGCATACAATGGGTAAATTGGTATTGACGATGACACAGTTGGACAGGCATAGCTGGCTCCGTGGGTAAGTGGTCATTCTAATCGTGCTTTCAGGTACGTGGCCGTGGTGTCCACATGCAAAGAACGGCGCGTTCGCGCAATATTTTCATGCTTAGGAATGCTAAACCACCAGCGTTTTTTTTTCAGGCAAGTTGTGTGTCATCGAAAAAGAATCCAGCGAAGTCGTCGTAAGTTGTCAATCGCATACCAGGGTGTGCATGTATACGAACGCAGGGAAGATTATTTTCCCCTACATCAGTGAGTTTCACTCACAATTGCAGGTGCGTTCAAATCTGTTTTTTCGGCTGCTGGACAGGCTGTTGATTCACCACTGCGCAGCCAACTGGCTCCCAACATACAATCAGTGCTTGAGACAGCATTTTTGCCGCCTGGCACGGAAGACGATTTTCACTGAATTCTTTCCGTCCTAGTAAGCGGAAGTCTTCTGGTAGTGACGATATTTATGTTTATTTATTAAGCAGACACTTTGCACGAATAACGCTTGTTTTGCTGGCCATTTTTAAAGATATTATTTCCATTCATAAGTTACCAGACGGCTTGAAGATTGCGCTGGTCATCCTTCTGCATAAGGACGGGGAGAGAAACTAAAGCGAAAATTATCGTGCCGTCTCGATTTTACCGTCACCGGCGCTTGTTATATTTATACACATTTCCTTGTTAATGGCCGGTTTTATTCAAGCTCATGACGTGTTCTCCTGTAGTCAGATTGAATTTTATGAAGGGATGCTGCACGCAGAAAGCAAGTGATGAACTCTGTGATTTCTTAGATACCGTTTTTTTGGGACTATAATTCGCAGCCGGGGTATAGTCCGCAGAGAAAAATTACGGCAAAAATTAAACTTTCTTGCTCAGACCTTCCGCACCCGGTATGTTGTCCACAGGGAAGAATTTCGACTGAAAAAAAAGTTTTTTACATTGTTCGCAAGCAGTATCCAATGGGTAAGAAAGCAATGAGTAAGTGGCTTTTTGTCTTTTCTTGATCGGTTCTGCTGAGGCGTCTGCGTTTTGGTGACAGTATGGGCTTTTTGTGTCATTTGCTGCCGGGCGCTGCCACTCAAGCCTTTTCAATGTTCGGCAGGACCACGTTTGTATTTGTGTACTGGAAATGAACAATACTATTATTATTCTCATTATTATTCATTCTGAATTGCAGATAACTTTCAAGCCACCGCTTTTAAGTAAATTTCGATGTCATTTCCTCGTTCCTCTTTTACGTAGCCTTCTATTGGATGAAAAGCTTGTGGAGTGGAGAGGTAGGTGGTTTGGTGGTGGGTGGTGTTTCAGGAGGGTGGACGTTTCCCCCATCAATGTTTTACGCAGATCACTCCAGCATTTTCTCCAAGTTCCACTACTAGTTCAGTCACAGAAAAACTCCTGAACGGTATGTTAAACGCTGTCCTAACTTATTGATATTTTTTTCATGTCAAATAAATCATTGCGCGGCCGGCATGACAAAAATATATAATTTAGAATAGTGAAAACTCTGACAAAGAAATGATAAGAAACACTATCCTGCGGTACACCACACTATCCATTTGCAAATATATTTAATATATCCTCATCGCGATGCGAAGAAATATCTTTTTCTATACTGTTGCGTTGTATTTAGCCTCCAGATAAAGACAAAACTCGCTGCACGTGCTGCACAGTTAAAATATGAAATTAGTTTTAGGCACACGCAGGAAATGGCTGCAGCTGCGGCCGCCAACCCCTTTGTGTCGCCACAAAAGGCAAAGATAAAATTCTGAATAAAGCCCAAATATCTGTAGCTTTTTATTTGTTTCACGAATAGCGCGCGGAGATGCGTTAGCATGCATTAAGAAAGGGCAGCTTCTTTGCGATTCGCTTTCTTGGGAAAAGGCTGTGAGATTGAACCGCACTGCATACACGGCTGAGGGAAATAACCAATCAATGACCTCGCACACAGGGCATTCCCTGAAATCTCCAAGGCCTCTAAAAAATAAGAATGTATTTATTGCTAGCACGCACGGAGATCAACGAGTGAAACAATGAAATGTTGCCAAAGGCTCCACGTATGCCAGAATAAATTATTCAACAACATAATTTGTATGAGGTCAAGAAGACTAGACTAGATGGGTTGGTGGTTTCTATATAAGGCGCTGCATACAGAATCGAATAAGCGTGTATTTTATGACCGCATTGTTCTAGGTGGAGAGGCGTTCAAGTCAACAGAGCCACTGCCGCTTAAAGAACTGTGCACTGCTGGTGACTCTGAACCCCATTGTGAGTACATTATTACCATATTACAAACTCCAATGGTACTCGAAATTTTGCACTCTTCAAAGCACCTTTTATCATTCATGGTTTACGGGAGTTCAACGTCCCAAAGCGACTAAGGCTATAAGAGACGCCGTAGTGAAGGCCTCCGGAAATTTAGTCCACTTGGGATTCTTTAACGGGCATTTACAACGCAGAGTACACGGGCCTTTAGAATTTCGCCTCTGTCGAAATTCAACCGCCGCGGCCGGGGTTGAACCTACGTTTTTCGAGTCAGCAGCCGAGCCCCATAACCACTGTGCCACCGCGGCGGACTCAAGGCACCTTTTGGAGGTGTGCGAATATTACTGGAAACGACTCATTTTCAACCTTTCGTTATTGTGGAAAACTTTGTTTCTCGCCGCCATAATCATTCAGTTAAAGACTCCGGTGTCGACCGATGGCGCATATCGGGACGGGCGAAGGCTGAAGATGCAGGTGCGGTGGCATGCATGCAATGGGCAATGCCATGCTAGAAAGTATCAGATACTCTCCACTAATCTGCACCGATCGCTGTCAGCCCGATCTGTGCAGTCACATTGAGATTCAGATGCTGTTAACAAAACACACAGAATAATGAAGCACGTAGACAAAGCCTGGAATTAACTAGAGCTGAGACCAAGTATAGGGCTACGTTAATGTTGACGTCATGCCGCCACCACCACGGCCATCCAGTTACACCAGCAGTGCAGCATACATATGCTTTCTCCAGGCATGCGGAAAGAAACTTGTCCAAGGAGGACTTCGCCATGCGACCGGCCTGCTCAAGATAAGCGCTGTAAAAGGACTTCCCTTTTTTCCCCTTTTTCTGGGCGTGCTAAAGTCGGCGGCACGCGAGAGCGAGTATTTGTGGTGGCCAATAACATTCACCTCAGGGTATCACGCGGCACATTTGTAAAAATCTTCTATCATTATGCTTAAAAACTGCCCATTATGCTTCCTCCTGAGCCTTTCTTTACGGCAGGATCGTCGCGGTAGCTAAGTTGTTATGACATTGCCGTAATGAGCTCACTACATCTGGCACGCAGTACATCTGGCACGCAGCGCGCACGTTTTGATGCAGGTGAGAAACATGAACTCGTCCATGTGCTATGCATTGCCAGTGATTGTGGTTGGTACTTATCCGTAGTGGACTACGCCCGCTCTTTCTCGCTTCCTTTGCACACTTCATCCATTAATTCCTTCCTTTCGTGGGTTGGGTGCCAGGTATGAGAAAGACAATGTACCTCTATATTACTCATAGCACTTTTTTTTCGCTCTCAGTAACACCGAGTTCCGCTGTAATCCAGCATCCGCAAGCATCTTGTGCGTTCTTAGTCCGCGCAGTCTTCTTGGGTTTCTAACCGTTGTGGGTTCTGTTTGACAACGTGAGCTGTTACTGTGGCTTTCCTGGTACAGCCTGGATTTGGTCAGTCAAGTTCAAATTCAGCGCAGTCGCAAGCTACGACAAGCCGTTCGTCGACTACCACCGAACCTGCTTGCGCTATCGCCGCCGCCTAATTTTGTGCAGTTTTTGTGGGCGCTACGTAACCAAGAGTTCGCATCTGTGCAGTAACATTCAGCCCGCTTATCGCAGACGCCGTTTGTACCATTACATAACATGTGTTGGAAGGGCTGGGTTCAAAGCTGCTGTGCCCCTAAGATGCAATCTGCCCCTCAATGAACATCCTTGATTCTGCAGCAGAAACGAGACCCGACAACGTTGCAAAGCCTAAGGCGAAAAGTGTGGTTGGTCTTACTAGACTGATTGGGACTGTTCAGCGTTTGGAACGAGACAAAGCTATGAAACGAAGAAGGGCTTCGTCTGCCTTGAAGACTGAGACCGTATAGATTGCTTCAGTATGAAAGGGCACTAATTTGAGAGTTAAATAATTGATTACTCCACAAAAACGCTTTGCAAGCCGAAATCGTCCTGTTTTCTAACTAGTTTTCTTTTTGGGATATACTACCCAAAAATCAGTTGTAATTTTAGTGCCAGAATCAGCAAGAAATTTGTTTTTTTGCGCAGACTGGTTGTTACTTTCATACTCGAAGGACTGGTACTTGGTATGAAAACTACGAGACTTCCCTGATGGGGGGGGGGGGGATGCTTTGAAGAAAGACTTTGTGCGGCTATTCGCGATCATCCCTCGCACAAAAAGAGTGCTATTCTCCAGTGCCGCATAAACCGTACTAATGGACCATTATGTGCCTGCGTCAAAGAGTTGATGCTGCTTTTTTTACTTGGGGATCTGAAAATGCCTGAAGATAAAAAAAAATTGAACTTTCTGAGAAATATGCGAAAGTGTTTCTTGCAAAAAATACGCAACCCGCCATGAACAACTTGCAGCAATGGCTTGCGTTCGAGGAAACTTGCACAAACTTTTTCTCCATCTCCAACACAGACTCATTTAGTGACGCTTGCGTGCACTGTAGGTGAGGCAGTCAAGCACTTCGGCGTCTCACTAGCCACGGCGTCCGCAGAAGAACTTCGTGCAATAACCTATGCTGCGGCAGTACGCAGTCCTCGCCCCTGATGAGACATCTCAAGGCGTCGTCGACATGGGCCTGGTGCACTTTAACCACGCCCGTTAGCAGCTGCCCGCTCAAGCTAGGAGTGACGCTCCTCATCCGTGAAATGCTATAATAGGGGGACTTCATACACTTCCCACTGTGCTTCCATCGCGGTGAAACTCGACGCACTCTTCGTCACGGCCCATACAGACGCATCGGGCTCCGGGATTGCGCCATTGACGCAGCACTGCCATGAAGGATTACTTGCCCCATCTACATTATGGCACTATCCGTGCATACCGCGCACATTCGCCATCAAGCTCAGGGTTCCCATCGCCCGTCGGTATTTTTTCGTTATCCCTGCATGTCGCAGGTAGTTAGTCAAGAGCAACAAATAGCCGGACTTTCTTCGTTAATTCAGTAATAGATTACGCCAGCCACTGTTTCTCGAAGGTAGAGGCGAAATATTTAATGATATAAAATCAGGGCCTCGTGTTATTTTGAAGCGCGTCAAAAATCATGCCATACCTATACTTAAGGCCTTTCAAGCTTGTGAGTGATCATGTGTATAGCTGTGTACGAATATTCGTAAATTGCAAACACCGAATCGATTATCGTCGTATTTCATTATTCTAATGAATCAAATATTGTATGTTCAAAATTATTTGAAACGAAGCAGATATGCCCTCAAATTTTTGAGCACGTTTAGAATAATTGGCGACAAGTTCGAATAAGGCCTGCCGTACTTTTATTTCGTAACTATTCCAAAAATAGAGACCCCAAATTTCCATTCTGCTGGGATCGGTATGCGCGGGATACGAGGATGAGCGCCATGGCGGGGTCTACTCGCGTGGTGGTGTCCGTAATCCTCATACATGGCCTCCCAGACTGAACGACGCGGCAGGGCCCAGGCATGTTCAGCAAACCCGGCCTTTGTGCCTTACCTCGGAGGCCATGCCTCGCACGTAAGCTCTCACCCGTCCCATGCACTGAGATAAGGCGCAAGTTTATTATCAGAAGTTTTCAAAACCAAAAGGCACTTTTCATATGAGGATAACACGACCACAATGAAATTAATTTCGACATTCACATGCAAAGCTCTCCGCTCAACCAAACAATGAACACTGGGCTTTCGGTATTCTCCACGTTTCTTTTGCCCCCTCCCCCTCCCAAGCATCCGCTATTTAGAAATAATTTATAGCTAGTGTAGGGCGAGATCTTAATTTCAGCTGATGAGTTCGGCCCTGCAAAGCTTATTTTATAATATTTCATAGCATGTTTCTTAATAACAGAAGCAAAATGGGCAAATTTTGTTGTTGCCCTACTATTTAAGACGCTGCGCACAATCAAATACGCGTGTATGTGATGACCGCATTACTCTAGCAGGAGGCTCTGATCGTGCATAGAGTCGCCGCCTTTAAAACAACTGCATTTCTGTTGGTCATTTGCACCCTGACTTTGAGTACTCTGCTTTTGCATTAAAAAACAAAAAAAACGCATTTTACATTGTGCATATTTGTGCAGTGAAAATATTGATAAATTGTCTAATTGATTTCATTAATTAAAACAACGTTTCAACACAATTGCTAGTTGCAGCAGTGATGACGCAAATAGCAAGTAAAGTACTTAAAAGCACCCTCGATAAGGTGCGCTAAAATCGATAGTGTAGTCCTTTTAAAAGCTTCCATGGCATTTGGAAATCGTATTTGCTGCCGCTTCAAATGTTATCAAAAAGGGTGCTTTATTTAGAGAAGAGGCCCATGATAGAGAAGGCTGCAAGTTGCAGGAATGCAGGTATTAAAAATGTGTAACTAAGCTGCAGGCGTGGTTGAAATAGGGAGTTCCCGACGGCATACCTTAAAGCTGCTTACTCCGCTTTAGTTTTAATCGCTCAAAGACCCCTCGACGTTGTATTACAAAAGTGATGGAGTTAGAGTTTTGACAGAAATCGCTATAGGTAATTTGCCTTCGGATCTGATTGGTGACGTGATCAAAAAACGCAGATGCGCCTGCGATAGCAGCGGGTTAGTGGGGAAAGGCATTCCATTTCACTATTGCTCGGGGAAGAAAGATCCTGAAAAACTTGCAGAGCGGCCAAGTGTCCAGGTGATCTGGAATGAATGAGCAGTGCGGTGGGATATGTCGGTGCGATACTCAATGTAAGGCGCTCGATAAAGTGAGCCGTGAAAATTCTCGTTAAGTAATCAGGCTGCTGACGCGGCGACGATATGCGAGGCTTTCGAGGCTTGAATTTATTTACAAAGCTGGAACGCATATGGACAGCAACAGTGCAAACGGAATTGGCGGCACCGCTTTCGGTTGATTCCAGTGCATTTGTTAAATACTTTGGGGGTGCACATTATCTATAGCTAAGGTTTCGGTGTGATGATCGAGCGCCTGACAATGTCCTAGCGAAGTAGCTCTTCTGACGCACTTACTTAATCTGGCTAAACTTCTGGTGTGCTGAAAAAGTCCACGATAATATCGCCGTTCAGCAGTTCCTTTGAAGCATTCGTATGGCAGTTGCGGTTATCACATTAGTTCTCCGTATGTTTCACATGCAAGCGTTGCGAAAGTAATGGAGCCTATTTAACAATACGGGTGATGTCGTTTGCTCTTATTCTGCGGTGTACATAAAAGAGAAATTTATAGTAAATTATTTTGATATGAAAATAACTTTATTAAAAGGTGGAAGAAAAAGTTCTGGGGGTTTTAACGTAGTAAACCGAATAGACGTGCAAAAGCATGTGTTTAGGCTGGTTGCCTCTTGGTTTTGCTATGCTGCGCCGCAGGAACATATGGAGACTATATTAGTTAGATAGTACTATTAATTTTTGACGATGACGATGTGCGAAGCACAGTGTGAGAGAGAGTTGCAGTTTAACAGGAGGCGTGATCGGCTGCGGCGAGAGCATAGTGCTGTCGTGCAGTGGCCAGCGAAGCTTATCTGTTCGCGCAGCCGAGGGTTTGAATCCCAGTCACGAGAATATTCATTTCCTTTATTTATTTATGGCTCGGGCAAGGTAAGCCTCCATATCAAGCTTCACACAAACTCGGTGAGCCGGGTTGACCTCGTGAAACAATGCTTTTGCACTAACAAAAAAAAAACAGGGTGCGGGTGGAACCAGAACGGAAAAAACTCCGCATTCTGCCGACGATGCTTCTTATTTCCCTTCCCTTTTCTGCTCAACAGAGAGGGCCATGGTTCCGGACGTCTTCATGCCATGGTAACATAGAGGGTTCTCGCACAGCTGCCGCCCTCACCGTTTGAACACGTTTCACGTGGAACTTGCAGTAATACAGGACGTACTATATCCCCGCTATGGACGAGGGTGGCGCTGGTAAACACTCTCAAAGTTAGTGATGGTGATGAATTTTTTTGGCGCAAGGGCATCTGTGTCTGCACACACCCCACCCCACAAAACCCACACCTCCCGCATGCGAGGCGCATGCTCCGACCACTAGGCCACCGCTGCGGTCCCTCTCAGAGCTAGGCTGTAGGCAACACAAGCTCATTAGTGGAATGAAAAGCCTCGGCCACAGTTCTATTGGTTGAGAACAGTAGCAAAATGCGGACGTCATCAGAACGGTTTGCACCGGAAACATTTGGTGGTTTTCCTTCGCCTTCTTTAAAAAATATTCGTCAGATGAAAAATAAAAACAGTAGCAACTTCCCATCTACGAAACCCACAAAAATAAAAGACATCCGCTTAAGCTTTGTTGGTTTCAATGAATGTTGGCCTCCTTCATATGTATATCTTATGCGTATATGAGTTACCTTCCATAGTTTACAGAATGTGCAAGTTGTTCAGTATTAGGTTTGCGAATTAGAAACAAATATGAAGAGCAGTACACAAAAGTTAATTTTTGTTCCAATTGAGTGATGTGGCCAGGTGGGCACTGAGTGAGAAAAATTGTCATTGTAACCTGAGTATTAAACTAAAATTCATTCATAAACTTTTTTTATGCTGCAGTTGGGTTGAGGCTTATACTGAAAACTGTGAGGCACTGATATTCAAGGTCTCTTCTATTATGAACGATTTTAGTAAAAACCGTTATCCTGAGATATGGAAGTCTAAACATTCAGCGTAAAACAAGTAATTACGGACGCGAAACCGCGGCACTCAGCATGAGGCTCCTTCCAGGTGCGGCGCAGCTGTTGCTTGTGGCCCTCGTCCTGGGAAGGACGTGGAGTCGCAGGCGACGTTGATAACCTTTCTTTCTTGGCTAGTGTAACCGAAGAATCACTGTGCCAGTGGTGTTGGGCTAGCGCTCTTTGTTTAAGTATTTCTTTTAGAGTGGGCGATAAGCCGGGGTACCATTTTGGATCGCATGCGGTCATGTGGAGCGATACCACACTCCTGACTGGAGCAAACCTTTATAACCGTCGCCTTTAACAGCAGATTTTTGCCAGGGGACACAACAGCTGCTTTACATGAAAGAGCACTTCATGTCGAGCTTTTCTGTCTTGCATGCGTAATTAGACGAATGGTGCTGATAATTTAGAGATGCTTATCAGAGGGCATAGGTACCGTTTCGAATACTCTACAAAATAAAGTTGTTTTCCATTGTCAATGTCTATAAGTTCTGAACATAAACGTACACGCTATGTGCAGTGACTAAAAAGGTATTTAACACATTTCTGTTTATTGCTGGGTTTAAATTCACAATTTTTCGCACACTTTGTCTTCGTCTGGTGGCATAACCTATTTACAGAAACGACTTGTGTGTAGAAAGGTAACGAGTTTCTGCATATTTTCCGTGTAATTCGGCTCTATATTATTTTAATTCTATGTGAATACTCATATCCAATATTTCAATGGAGTGATCGTGACGTTATCTTGCCGCTGTGACAGTTTACTGCGCCGAGCATTCGATCAGTTGATTTCATCACAGATATCATCACTCTCCTCATTGCCAGCAGCAGATAGTATTAGTAGATGGAGAAAATAATCGTTCTTACTGACAAAAGAGACGACTGATTACATGTTCTGGGAATTATGTACCTTGCGCAAGCCAATTTATTGACCTAATTCGACCACGATTGTAAGTTGCAGCTTTTTGGCTAATGAACAATCCTTTTTGGTTTTGAAAGGTTATCACTGTGTCTTAAATCGTAAGCAAACGAGGTATTGCGTGTGGCTTGAGGTCTGGCCTGTAATTGTAGCCTGACTTTGTACACTGGCTGCTTCAGTAAATAAAAAAAAACATTTACTAGGTGAGAAGGTCAATAGTGGTGCGACAGGACCACAAAATGGAATAGGCCTGTATTTCTGCGTAGCTTCCAGCTCTCGCAGAGTACTGCCGATGAGCATGTTTTGGACTATATTACGCAGGTGCAATTATTTCCGCTGCAGTGTGCCAACTGCAGCCGTTTCTGCTACTAGGCATGCGCCAAGAATACGCTTCGCCTGATGATGACGAAGCTGGTCTCTCAGCTGGTGCTGGCTACGCTCTACGCTACGCTGCAAGATCCGTCCCAGCGACTCGGTTCTTTTTATTATTGATGACTTGCTATGTAGAATAAGGACATCTGTAGTGTTATGTTGGGTTTAATGGCGCATAAGCATTTAAGGCTATCATGCGCCAAAGTGACGGTAGGAATAAGAACAGAATGTCGGTAAGCTGGAGTAGGTAGGGGAGCCTGATCCCTCCCAGGAACCTCAGCATGCTCCGGCTTTTAGCATTCGCCGTAAGCCGCGGGGACAGTTCTTCCTCCCTTGCAGCCATCAGTCCGGCTTCCAGTAACCGTGTTCTTCCTGAGTACGTTCCTGGGCAAGTTTACAAAAAGAGGTGGAGACCCACTTGAGCGGCTGGCGTGCAACACTTGAGACATGTGCCGAGCACTGCATCGTCTTGAGAGCCCCATTGGCTTAATATCGATGGGGTAAGGGCGGCCCCAGCCCTTATCCTTCTATGTAATACCACTTCCAATCTCGTTAAGTAATGAGGGAGGAGGAGTGCGCGGGGGAATCAAAGCACACTGCTTAGACAGGACGACAAGATGGGAAGAGCGGAGCGTAGACCAAAAGAGAGGCTAGTTGGCAAGGCATTCGTATTTGGGGTTTGAGTAGTAAGGACGTCTGTACTCCTCTGGTAAAGATTCTGAGCATCTCGAGTCTAAAGTATCTGCATGCGTTTCTTCACTTTCGTATTCAGGGCATGCATCTCCTGAGGGATGCTTAGTGGCTTTGTAACTCAATTGAGTGGTTCAATAGCCCCTAAGGAGTCCGTGTGTATGCGGGCTTGTCTTACAGACGGAATGTTTTTTATAGACTCCACTGCATCACGATTAGCGTAACGCTCCATCAAAAGTGGAGTCGTGCCGTCGGAGGCGTAGTCCGGATCCGGATGTGTGAATAAATCAGAATGTGTAGTGCTTGTAGAAGCTGTTCTCCCGCCTTTTCTATCACCGATGCGCCCGATAAGCTATACCCGTTCCCAGATTTATATCAAGCACGGCTCGATTTGTGAGCCTTAAGTTGGAAAAAAATTCAGGGGGCATTTTGTTGACCTAATGTGCGGTGAGGCGACAGCCATTAGCGTGGTGTTGCTGCTTGTGCCACTGATGTGTGGATGAGATGTTATTTAAGTACACAACTGTTTGTGAATCTTAAATGCGGGAGTGCCTCTGGTGAGGTGATGGACACAACTCCTCCCTCGCCACTGCTGCAGTGGCGGCAAAGCTCTCTCGAGAGCAAGAAAAAGGATAAAGCCCCTATAAAAGTTCCCAAAGACCGACCAACCTAGTTTTTGTACCTTATCCCAAACTAGTCTACAATCATGGCATTTCTAGTTCACTGGAACTGTCTTGCACTGCTAAACAACTACACTGACGTAACAGATATTTTAACATCATTCTCTCCGGTACCACTCTGCCTCTAGGAGACTAACCTAAGTCAACAGAAAGAAAATGTCCTTAAAATGTACCATGTCGATCGCTGCGATCGAGAGACCTCAAGCAGGCTCTCTGGAGGTGCCGCATTGTGGTCCAGGGTGGCGTTGCAACTTGGAAAATCGACCTTAAAACCACTTATGAAGTGGTTGCTGTTACCGTCCTTAATTTTAAAACCTTAAAAATCTGCTCCATATACACTGAATCTTACTTACTTAATTGTCACACTTCATGATTTAGAACCACTTGCAATACAACTACCGGAGCCATATCTTTTAGTTGGTGATTATAATACTCCCTTCTCCTTTTGAGGAAGTGAACAAACGGATGTCAGAGGGCGGATTCTAGAAAATGTTATTCTCTGCAACAATATCTGCCTCTTGCACACGGCCAAACACATTTATTGTTCTCCGAGCAGTGGGAAAATGAGCTGCCTAGATTTTTCTTTTTGGTCACCTTGTGTTTTTTAGCGATATGAAATGGAATGTGATTGACAACCCATATGGCAGCGATCACCTTACTGTATTAATCAGATTCAACATCCCCACTGCAAACCACCCCAAAAAAGCTGCGATATTGGAAGCTTCATTCAGCAGACTGGAAATATATTACATCAGTAGCCACATTAGAAAAAATGTTTAGAAAATCTGAGCATTGATAAAAAACTGAGAAGTTCGCGAATTGCATCATACCTGCCGCACATTTAGCTATTCCTCAGTCTTCAGGAGTGGTGCGACCAAACCACAAAGTGTGGTGGACAAAAAACTGCAAGGAAGCAAAAAAGCTACAAAATAGAGCTTGGGGTAAATATCGCAGGTACCCAACACAAGAGAACCTCGTTCATTTTAGACAGTCAAGAGCCAAACCTCGTTACATCCATCTTAGTGCAGAGAAAAGCTAATGGCAAAGGTATGTTTCTTCTATAAACGGTCAATTTACATAAAAAAATGTGGGAGGAGGTTCGAAAATTAAATCGCACCTTCTCACCATTCACAATTCCCTTTTTGACAACACCTGACACGCAAACAGTTATAAAGGAACAGGCAGGCATTTTATTTATTTATTTCAAGACACTGCAGGCCGGGATTGGCCCAAGCATGAGGGGGAGGAAAAAAACACAAATCACAACACCACGTGAAAACATTTCATGTCACACAAAGCAAAAATCAAACTTTAATAAGGATGAACATAGCAAAGACAAAATAGAAATAGATGATGAAATTTGAATGTAGGAGAGTCACTTCCTTTTTAGTGAACCAAGAAAGTTTTTAGCGCCTGTTCCACGTTAGGAGAGTTAAAGATCGATTCATGGAGTGCGTTCCATTCTGATATTGTTTGAGGAAAGAAAGTGTGCTGAAATGCTTTTGTTTTAGCGAGAAGAATCTGTAAGGAGTGCTCCCTACTATGGCGGGTCCTTCGAGTAGTACAGTGCCTGAGGAATGAAGGGGGACAAATGCTAAGCTTACATGTGATAATTTTAAGAAGGAAAGAAATACGGTTAAGTTTTCTGCACGTACGGAGCAACGAAATGTTATTGTCTTTCATGAGCTGTGTTGGGGAGTCAGACCTTCTATATTTATGAAAAATTAAACCTACTGCCTTCCTCTGGATGAGCTCTAGTTTATAGATATCTTTCTTGCTGTGCGGGTCCCGAATTTCTGAAGAGTATTCAAGTTGGGACCTGGCAAAAGTTTTTTTAACCCAATAGCTTAATATTGCTAGAAGTATGTCTTAATTTACGTCTCAAGAAAGAAACCTTAGAGAAAGCGGCTAAAGAGATTTCAAAAATATGAGTGCCCCAGGTTAAACGGTTGTTAAGAGGAATTCCTAGATATTTATATCAAGACACCTCTCTAATATGGCTGTGGTGAAGGCAACGTTGGAAATCACTAACGTTTTTTTTCTCGTAACTCTCAGAAGTGCGCTCTTATCAATGTTTAAATCCATGTTCCATTCTTCACACCAGTCACATATTTTGAGCAATGATTCTTGAAGCAATTGATAATCTCCAATTGATGCTATTTCTTTATATACAACACAGTCATCTGCCAAGAATCTTATTGAGAAAGACGAAGGAATGGTATCCATTATATCATTTATATACATTAAAAACAGCAATGGTCCTAACCCACTACCCTGTGGAACACCGGAAGTAACAGAAAGGGATTCAGAAAGAGTACCATTCACATCAACACACTGAGTTCTGCCGGTTAAATAACCTCTGACACTTCGCTACAGTTTCCAGTTCGTCTCACTATACGCAGTCATTCCTAATATACAAAATAATAGCCGAAAAACAAGGACTTCCAACAAGTGTAGGTTCAAACGAAGAATACAACGATTTAATTGTTCTCCAAGAAATAAATAAAGTACTGTCTGCCCGCAAAAAAAACTGCTCCAAAAACCAACCAGACTCACTATCAAATGCTCGCCCATCTGTTACAGCCTGCCGTAGCGGCACTCTCGAATTTCTTTGACAAACTTTCATACAAGAGAAAATACTTGACGAGTGGAAAACAGCCGTCAAAGTGCAATTCCTGAAACACGGAAAACCAACAACTTCCTCTAAAAGCTACCGGGCAATGGCACTTACATTCTGTCTCCCCAAATCATTTGGGAGTGTTCTGAATATAAGACTAACATCTGTCCTTAAATCGCGTGAACCTGTCGACATCCATCAATGTGGTTATAAAAAGGCAAGCCCAAAAGCTGACCATCTAGTTCCTCCCGAAAACACAATTAGAGAAGCTTTTATACACAAACAAGCATGTATTACCTTCTTTGATGTGGAGAAAGCATATTATACAACTTGCAAGTTTGGGATCCTCCGCGACCTAGGCGACCTGTGAATCCGCGGTAGGATATTAATCTGCCTAAGTGACTTCCTTTCAAATCGTTTTTTTCAGGTGCGTCTAGGCTCAGCACTCTCGAGAAAATTCATTCAGGAAAATAGAGTGCCTCAGGGGTGTATATTAAGCACGAACCTCTTTATTATAAAAATGAATTCTATAGCTAAAGTGATCCCCAGATCCATCATGTATTCAGTCTACGTCGATGGCCTTCAAATAGCTCGCACATGCTCAAACATAACAACATGCGAGAGACAAATACAATTGGCAGTAAATAAACTAACCACGTGGGTAGATAAAAATGGTTGCAAGTTTTTCACGCAAAAGTCAGTAGCTGTTTGTTCTCGCTGAAGAGAGGTCTACACACTGATTCTATTCTTTATCTTGCTGAAGTCACATTACCAGTAAAAGTTGAGCACAAGATTCTTCGAAATACACCTTTTGATAAAAGAAAGTCACACTACTGCCGCACAGAAACACCCTCAAAAAGAAAACTTCTAAATCCCTAAATATACTAAATGTACTATGACGAAAACACTGGAGCTCTGACAGAACATGTCTGCTACAAATTTGTCGCTCTGTAGTACGCTCCACCTTATACCATTGTCGTATAGTTTATGCATCAGAGAGACCATCGTGCCTTAAAAGACTGGATCCACTGGTCCATACAGAACGTCACTCATAAATAGCCTGCATGTAGAAACCAACGCACCATCACCGACAGTGTCACAAAATTCGGCGCATATTCAAAAATACGGCTCGGCGCGTAAGCAATCGCGCCCGCGCGCGGTAAAATAAAACAAAAAAGCAGCAGCGGGGAAGGATCCCCGGAGAGTGCGTAGCTTAGCGTGCGCTGCTGCACACGCCAAGGCCACGCGCACATGGCCACGCGTGGCGTCGATTTCTCTAGAATGTCCGAGTAGTTTCTACTCATCGTCGACGGAGTGGGCGTAGCCATGACCGTGCTAAAGTGATACCCTCTTCCCTTCGCTCTCGCGCCGGCATCTTTGCATCGCAAGAAGGACCGAGAATCTTCTCGAAGGCGGTGTCGGCGCTCGACCGATGGCGTCGCGCGTCCGGCGCGAGGAGGAGAAGGAAACTGTCCAGTTGATACTGCGTGTATGTGCGCGCCTGCCTTGGCGCGAAGAACTAAGAGACGCGGACCGCACCATTAATTGAGAGCTTTAACCGCTTTCTGTTAGCCCGAGCCGCCGTTTAAGCTTCTGAGAAGCTCGCCCGCTTGACTCCCGGGAGAACACCGCTCGACCGGCTACGGACGAGCGAGGCAACGTGTGCTAGTCTCCGGATCGACCCCGTCGTGCTCCTCAGGTCGTCGGACCGTCGCAGTGCCTGGTGTACAATTTGTGTTTGTTTGTTTGTCTCTCTCTGTGTTAGTGCACGTTAGGTGCAGGTATTTTGTTCAATGGTAATCTCTTTTTACTGTTAGTTTGCACGAGTTGCATTGTATTTGTAAATCACTTCGTATTTCGTATGTGCTCGTACGAGATATAGTGAAATCCTCTGTATCGTCTCTTCGCTGTATAAACATTGTTTTGTTTTGGGAACCTTTGGCTCCGACCTATTCTCTGGCTTGCGACCGGCAAAAGCTGGGCACCAAACGACCAACCCCCTTGTCACATGGTAGCTGGTCTTCGGCTGAGCTTGCCACGCTGAGTCGAGGGCATCTCCTTTGTGACAGAGACCGCTACCCCCACACGCTGTAGGGGTGTCTGGGAGCGCACACAACAGTGCGCGAAGTTGTGACAGACAGACAGAAGAGCCATGCTCACATGTTCGTACATTATAAAAACCCGTTCACTGCACAAACATGTATGTTATCCCATCGCTTCAATGTGCCCATCTAGAATATTCTTTAACAATCAACCGCAAGTTACCCGGCCACTGCTATTGCGATTTGAAGAGATGTGCCAGAACCTCGGCGTACTGGACATATTGCCAAACATTCCTCGACGGCGGGGGCCACTGCCACCATGGTACAATTTCCCGGAAATCTGTGGTTTCACTTTTACACAGTTTTGCAAAAAACAATTTCCAGAACAAGTTATAATACAAGAATTTCTTGCACTCGAGGAAAAATACAGTAGTTTCACACCTTTTCATACAGAGGGTTGAAAAACAAATGCTTACGTTGGAAGCGCATTGGTACAAGAAATTTGTAATAGAATAGTAGTACTTCCACAATGTGCATCAATCTTCACCGCCGAATGCTACGCTATCTTTATAGCCATAGAAAAAAGAATAAATGAGAACCTCGCCAACACTATTATATATACAGCCTCGCCAAGTGTGCTTACAGCCTTTCATTCTGGAAATGCAATAACTCCGCTGCTTGGCGACCTCATACACAACATTACCACACCCGTAGCTCAAGGAGACAGCATAAGACTTTGCTCGGTACCAAGTCATGTCGGCCTAAAGGGGAACGGAAGAACAGATTTGTGCGCGGCACAATCATGTGACAAGCAAATTAAAACCTAAATGTGACCTATAAAAATTGCATGTTACTTCATAGAAATGCGAAGAAAAAATGGCAGCCCGCTTCGAACAACGAAGTAAACAACAAGGTACACTGAATAAAACCAGTTCTAGGTGAATAGAAGCTATGCGTGCACCAGAAACGTTTCAAGGAAGTCATTATCTACCGTCTCCGTATAGGCCACACAATCATTACACACAACTTTATGCTAACAAAAGAAGACAAGCCAGTTTGTACATGTGGAGGTGAACATACAGTCAATCGTATTTTAATTTCATGTTCGGGGTTGGAAAAGCTACGGAAAAAGTGCTCTTCGTTTTATAACCAATGCATATCTTTTCCACCAGAATTGCTCTTTCGTGATAATGCAATTGTGGACATGTTTTGTGTTTTTAAATTTTAACAGAAGATGGTTTTCTTCGAAAATGTAAATCATCACCCAGTGCTTCGCCTGATGCACCTAAGCCACTTTCTCATTCCTGAAGGATAGACTAAGGTTGTGATTTGAACTTGTTGGGAGCCTCCAGTTCCCTGCCCAGCCAAGGATGGCTGATAAGGTTACCCGACCTCTTTTGAAGCTTTAAATGTTAGCCATTTATAAACGTTCTTTTTGCTCTCAATACTAGATAGGAGGAAATAACGTTTTAAGCTTCCTACGCCACCATATTTTGCACATATTTGTAACAAACTGCAGAAAACAATTTCTTACACCTTGAGCTTGGCGCATGATAGCCTTAGTTGCTTACGCGCCATTAAGCCCAGCACAATAAAACACAACACACAACACTCAAATGCTGAAGACACTGGAGGGCGTTTGGGAGGCATCCGTCTGATTGGACGCCTTTCTGCAAACACTCTCCAGCATCCTAGACAAGGAGAACTGCATATGCTTTGGCAGGAAGTAGCGTATTCGTTAGCAAGCTCGGCTGCGGAACGGAAGCATGGTGGTTCGAAAGTCACCGTGCACAAAGATTTTTTCTTATCGAGTTTAAGAGCGTAACGGACGGACGGACGCGATCATGAACCATTAAAGCCATTCGCCTTAACAGAGCCTGGTCACCTTGTTGGTAGTTAATTTCGTCTATGGAGGGGGGTCTATATTTTCGGTGACTGCGCTGTGACCTCACTATATAAAGCTGCAACAGGCGTAAGGTACTTTTTGAGATCTGTTGTGTCCTTTCGCCGTTCAAAATGTTGTGTCAGAGAGTTCAACTGTGCATATTCCTGGAGAATCAGTATGGGTATTAGCTCTGGCAAGGCCATGCTGGTGCGCTTTGCTTTCCTATTCAGTGTTTCAAGCGCCCCACACTGCAGTCTCCTCAGTCGATGGAATTGAGCCTGGTATTGTATCCTGGAGTGAAGTGCTGACGTTTGGCCGCCTCGGTCCTTGCCCTTCCACCGGTATACGAGACACTTATGGTCAATTGCAGTGTAGTCTCTCCTGCTTTCTATGTCTAGTGGAGCCATTGTGTTCCTTTAACTGACTTATGTACATATTTCTAGGCCAATGACTAAGTTAAACCGCATCTTGTAATGTCTGGTTACCAATCATGAGAGTAAATTTTGCAGCTTGCTATTTTGTTTCGGCAATATTGGGCACAATAATATAGCTCGACGTCAGCAATAACAGTTCCAAGCCCACATTGCGGAAGTACTCTTCCAGTGTGTTTAAGGCCTGTTTTAAACGAATTTTGAAGATTATGCTGAAAAACTCTTCTAGGAATGAATTGCCCTCAATAAATAATCCACAAAATTATCATTTCCACTTGAAAGATAGTGCAGAATGCGCTAAAAATTCAGACATCCATAAGGAGCCGGTAAGCACCTCTATATTGTGAAGTGCAACAGGAACTCACGCAGGGAGATATGAGAACAGCAAACATCTAATTATCAATCGCGATCGAATGACACCAAGAGCAAACGTTGATTTTTTCACATTTTGCCCCTTCATTCCTTACTTGACGGCTACCCTTGTAGGTATCCTCCAGGTGACCACCCATATTGAGGCGTAATACATGGAGGCGTTTCGGAGCTCTTGACGGTGTCGTAAGGCCAAACCTCCCGCCCGATAACAACGATAACCCAGAACAACAAAACACCGACCAGTTTTTTGCGAGCTCAGAGAGCAAAACAGAGAGGTCGACTATGTTTCCGCAACAACCACAAAATTTATTCTTAAGAATGAGGGTGCTTATATTATTTTTCTGTTGTAAACTTACTGGGCACCTATATGGATACAGAAAAGGTTGGTGTCTTCAGCGCCAATGTCAGGCACACGACCAGATAAGCAAAACCGAAATACCTTGGCATGAAACCACCAAACACTTCTAACAGCCACCGAATTTTTGTGTGAAATCAAAATTCCAAACCGATGCTAGGGTCGAGGAACCTTGCTAGCAACGAACTCGCAGTTGTGATCAGAATCCTTACAAGGATGAGAAAACTGTGAAAGGAAAGTCTCGAATGGTCGTCTGCGTTAATTTTCTTTTTCACAATGTGTCCGCACTGAAGCATAAACTATTGACCCCGGCGCAACGCGTCGGTTTACAGAGTTGTCGGACTCCTCATATCCTCGTGCTCATAGCTTCCATTGCTCTGCAAATAATTTGTGAAATAAGCCGTAGGTGTAGAAATGAACTTGAAGCTATTTAGGCGGAACAGTAAAAATTGAACATGGATCTGTTTCGCTATAAACACAAAATTTCTCGAATATTTGTCACGCAAGAAACAGCGGCTAGCTTTCGGGAAACGTAGTCAAAATCGACTTTTGACTTCAGCCATTAAGTTGCATAGAAATGTAAATGATAAACCACGCCAACATACACAGTTTTCATAGATTGCAGAACCCTATTTGGTACACTGAACACATTTACACCCATAAATTCAATGTGTAACCAGGGCGTAGAAAAGCATATGTATCCATAGACAGTTCGCAGCAACCATTGTCTTGCACATGAAGAGTGATAAAACAATTACCATTGATTGAGCTTCTTGAGTGTTTTTTCGCGGCGATTTTAAAGATGTATATAGAGGTTTCTACTGGAAGAGTTTGGGACAAAATTTCAGGCAGAGCAACTCGGTTCCCTCCTATCTGCATGTTACGCAGCTTTGTTAACTAAGGCGAATAATTGCTGCGAACGATTGCTGAAGCATAGTAGAACACTAAGTGCGAATATTTTGTCCAATGTTGAAATGTGCTCTTCTTCGTACATTTTTTGTTATCGTTACAGGATATAAAAAGAGTCATCGAAAGAATACAAAAAATGCAGCGTTATCTCGAGATTGCGGTCATCCTCCTCCTGTGCATGCACAGCCTGATGCCAAGGTATGTAGTCGTGATGTTGCGAGCATGATTGCGACTGTGCGAACTTATCGAGGGCTACATGTCTTGAAGATTACCCACTGGCGGGTGGGGGGGCATATAATAATGCGGTATACATCGCTCCACGGAACGCTGTCCACGGGTAGCCATATTGCTTACTGGTCTGATGAGTGCATATGTCGTCGGCCCATTGAAACAATGGCGCGAGCACTCGTATGTGCTGTCGGGAGAAAGTAATAAGCACATGTTGTGTCTCAATAGCGTAAAAATGTGAAGGGGTGAAAAAAAGCCCTCAATATATCGCTCGAGGGACTGCTGGAGCACGTAAACCGACAGCGACGACTTAATAAAGTGCGGTATAAAAGAAACACTTAGGATGCATCCTGCCATTAGATAGGGGAGGAACTTTTGCAAATCGGCACCAACACGAGAGCAAATGGCAGACAGATGCAGTAGGCAAAGTCAAGTTAACAACTAAATGCAACAGAAGAACCAAAACTTGTTAAAACAGGTCCGTACAAAAAATAAAGCTGTGGTATCGTTTAGCATAGCATAAGAAATACCACAACATAAACAACATCAAACGATAGCGGCAGAAATGTAACGGCATTTATCACTCTCACCGGGATCAATCGCTATGACACATTTGAAGCGTTTTAATAAAGCTGTTTTCAAAGACGATGAATCATTGTGGTTGACGATATTTGTTGGCAAAGTGTATCATTCCTTTACTGTCAACGCCATCTGCGAGCGTGCATATTTTACTCTGCGAACGAAAATCGGGCGGCCTTTCATGCGCATGACCTAGGCAAGCCAGGCTCTGAGGTGGAGGGAAGATTTGATTCCAGGGGAATGGCAGGATGGTATGGTATAACGCATGTTGGGATGAAAACAGGACAAACGTACGCGGTGCAAGAAGTTAGATTCAAACTGTGCTTCAGTGTTGCCAAGCTGTGATGGCGTAAGATGAGAAACAATCTGGATGCTTTATTCTGTACTGCCTCGAGAGCATATCAAAGATTTCCGTGTGAAGGACGCCACATAATAGAGTAGAATATATATACGCAGCAAAACGCTGAAAATGCAAATTAACATACTCCACCAATAAATTACCAAACATTACCAAAGTAATGTTGAACAGTCTAGGAAGGAAATAGCAGTTCACAATTGGTGGTGAAGTGAAATTAGGGCAGGTAGTGACCGCTCATCCGGATCACGCGAGGGAAATGACTAGAAGAATATTAATTGGGTGGAGCGTACATAGCAGCCTCTCTCAGATCATGAATGGAAGGTCACCAGTATGTCCCAAGAGAAAAGTGAACAACAGCTGTATCTTACCGCTACTCATATACGGGGCAGAAATGCGGAGGCGAAAGAAAATGGTTCAGATCAAATTAAGGACAACACAGGGAGCAATGGAAAGAATAATGATAGGTGTAACGTTAAGAGACCGGAATCGGACAGAGTAGGTGAGGGAACAAACGCGGGTTATTGACATAGTAGTAAAAATAAAGAGAAAGAAATAGGCTTGGGCAGGGCATGTATGGGATAGAAAAAAAAAACAACCGCTTGTCCTTAAAGCTGCACTAAAGAGGAATCTGAACTCGTCTTGTTACCAAGGGAACGCTATCTACACGTTCTGGGCATTCTTAAAAACTTCGAATTATTGTCCTCTGTGGCCGAGTTTCCTGATTAAATCGGATCGAACTCCCCGGCTCCCTTTTTTGTTGAACTCAACGCGGAATGTAGGCGGAGTCAACCAGTGCGTGGAGTGCCTTTCAGCCAGTCCAGTGGCAGCTTCGCTTTCGCTTTGATTTTGTTTTTTAGGTTTCTGTTAATAAACAGTTTCAGTCACAGACAATATAGCCGCAAATGAGGCCCACGGAAATAAAATGCATGAGGACTCTTTGATTTACGTATCACTCCGCCGATAGCAGAGCGGGAAGCCGCCACGGGATTAGCTGACGCGTTGGTTGACTCCTCCTAGCTACCGTGTTGAGGTCAATAAAAGGCGGGAGCCGGGACGTTTAATTCGATTTAATTAGGGCAATCGGCCGCACAGGGCTATAATTCGAAGTTCCTAAGAATGCTCGGAGTGTGTAGGTAGAGTTCCCGGTGTAAAAATACACGAGTTGCGATTCCTCTTTAGTGCACCTTTAAGGGTAACGGTGTAGATTCCAAGAGAAGGCAGGCGTAGCAGGGGGCGGGCAGAAATTTAGGTGAACGGATGAGAGTAAGAGGTTTACGCGCATAGGATTAGCGCAGCTGGCAAATTACAGGGTTAATTGGAGAGACAGGGGAGAGGCATTTGCCCTTGAGTGGGCGTTGTAAGGCTGATGATATTAACGATGGTTGTGGTGGTGAAGCGGAATAAATGCTAGCAATGAACACTGAATCAAAGAAATAAACCTCTCCGGCGAAGGTGCGTGCCATAAAATAATTAAGACTGGTGCAAGGAGGACATGGAGAGAAAGGTGATTACTCCACAGAGCACATTCTCTTACCTTTGTAATCTAATGTCCTAAAGTAGTGTTCTGTGCATGTCAGAGGCAAATAATTTTATTCCAGCAAAAAAGGGTTGCCCGGATCACTGTGCTCTTCCCCAACCCTTCACTTCTATAGGCAACATGAAACAGCGGTGAAGCGCGTAATAGAGGTGAGAAAATCAGAAAACATAATCCCGATAAAAAAAGCACAAGAATAGCAGTTTTACAGACGGGATTCCACAAAAAAGAACTGGTGCAGAAAGAGCAGATGATTTCTATTTCAAAAATACCTGGAAGAGATCTGAACACATTTTTTATTAATATAAACTACGCTAAGGAAAGCTCGAAACAAACGCTACCAATTGGTTCTTTCTTTAATGCGCTACATCTTACGCTATTTTCAAGGGCATTGGCAATTTTCCTTGAAAAAAGCATTGTTTGTTGGTGCATATAAGTGAAAATTTCGGCTGTGGTTTTAGAGATATTGATCCAAGCACGCTGAATTACTGACTTTATAAGAAGGCTCATTTAGAATGATCTGATCTAAGCATGTTGGTCGTTCCGTCATAAGGTTCGTGAAAAAAATAGCTAAACAGCTCAGTTAAAAAATTAGCGCGTGCCGGGAGAGGAGGCGGCGGCGGCTGACTCCCACTACTTCGTCCTACCCTCTCTCTGCAGCGCGGTGCTCTTAACACCAACTTTATCCGCGATGGCAGTTCCTGAATTTGGAGGTTCGCCCTTCACTCGTTGTCGCCGGAGGAACTCTAGGCGCTGGGAGGTCTTCGTCGGCTACCGTTCCTCTGTGTCTACCAAGTCGATGGGCTCCTCGAACGGCGGCAAGCAGAACTGGGACTTGTGTCAACCTCGAGTGCGGCGAGCCTCCTCCTTATTTATTTCGCTTTGGCTTTAAGCCTGGAAAATCTCTGCTTGTCCAGGTTCTCTCCTATTTTCATTTGTAATTTCATCTTCTTTCCTGAAAGGGTTTAAAAATGGTAATAAAAGGGCAGCTGCTGCGCCACGTGCGCGCGCTGGGTTTTTGGTTTATTTTTCCCCTGCTTTCCGCAGAGAGAATCTTGGACGGAATCTCTCATCAAGCACTTCGCTTACGAGATGCAGCCGCTCAGGACAAAGAGAAACACAGAACCGATTAGACGGGCTCACGTGGCCGATCACCTTCGTGGCATCGATAACGATAGGCCAGCGGCGTCGCTGCGTTGACCTCCTCTTTCAGTATCATCAACAACGTCCCTCCTTTTTCTCCGTCTACTTCTTCCCTGTTTGTCCCATCGCCGCCCCTCCGATCGATACTTCTGCTTTCTCTCCTGGCCCCTTCGACTGGTGACCTTGGACGGGCTTCATCCACGCGATTGCTGGAGGTGCGCTGCACATAGCAGCCCAGGGCGTGAAAAGCGCTATTTTGCAGCACCCGATATCTGCCATGTGAGCACACGCACAGATGGAAGCAAAAGCGCTTTTGACAGTGTTATGGCAAAATAAGACATGATTCTGATGAGCACCCTTGGCTTCTTGGCCAAAGTAAACCTATTTAGAATTGAAGAAGACTTCGGACTTGCTACATTTAAGCCTACAGCCAACACAAAAGTAGTTGTTGCACAGCCTCTGGTCTATAAAAGTACAATTTTCATAGCCGCCGGTCTGAAAACAACAGGAATATGTTTCCTTTAATCAATTATAAAGTTTAGAAAATGGTCTAAGCCATGCTTAGCCAGACATTTACAGAAACTTATGTCGAAAACAACGTCAAGGTTTTCTCAACCTTTTGCAGTTATCGTTTGTAGTCGATAAAAAGCCAAGGTATCTAAACTACGAATATTTTTTTATATGTTTTGCTGCATGCAGCGTGGAAGCCTGCGACCCAAAGAACAGGCCAGCAAAAAATCGGAACCATCCATGTGTCGCAGATGTAAGTGCTGGCTCCTGCTTATTCGCAGATGTTCCAAGGGTTATTCTGTGGTAAATGCCAACGATTCCACTTGTGATGTTCTATTTGTTGAATTATCCAGCAGTTAAGGGTTACGCAATATTGCAGAGATCAGCGTGCGCTCTCTCAACATTCGCTCTAGGATGTAGTGCCTTGATAGATAGAATATTAAGGAACTGTCCTCCATCAATTTGCCTCCAATGGGCAACACAGAATTCTTTGTTACTGTCAGTATTGCTGACTGCATTGCCTTGCTCACTAACTGAAAAGAGGAAATGCAAAGGACGATTGAAATATCGGAACTACCCTCAATCTTTTCGGAAGCGTGTAAATTTTTACGATGGGCAGTGAAAGACAGAAAATTGGCCGGGAATAGATCTATCTACACCAGGTAGTAACCACAAATCCGGAACAAACGAATGAAATAACTACTACAATGAATGGCATAGAGTTCTTTTGAAAGGCACTCTCAAGGCATAATAACAACTGACTTGTGTGCTTCTGGAAGAAAGAATAAAAACAAATTCAACTTCCCAGTACACCTCTATGCGGCGGAAGCTTGATGGCTAACGAAAAGGCTCGAAAATAAGTTTAGGAGAGTGCTGCGAGCTACGGAAAGCAATATAATAAGTGTAACGTAAGAGAGAGAAAGTAAACAGAATTGGTCTGGGAAGGAATGCGAGTTCATGGTAAATAAAAATCAACGAAAGAATAGGTATTGGTAGAACTTGTACAGCGAACATGAGCTAATGGTCTTTTAGGCTAACGGGGCGATTTGCAAGCGAAGTCAAGGGCAACGTAGGTACGAGAAAGTCAGGTGGGGGCCCACAGCTGATAGAAAAAAAGGTTACCTCAACGGATATGGAAGGGGCCTTTGCTTTGCAGTAGACATAGATAGACTGATAATAATGGCAACGATTGGAAAAAATCTAAGTAGCCCTGTAATAGAGAATTAGCAGAATCTCCGCCAATTACGTAGACATTTTCACAGAAGCCTTGTATAGTACAGAAGTGAAAAAAAAAATTAAAATCAAGTGCCGCCCCTACTGGCTGTTCTAAAAAGTACAGTGTGATTATATTAGTTTAAAATTCATGCCAAACACAGCAGACAATGGAGCCTTATGCGTCTTGATGTTATTTTATTTTGTACCGTCCACGTTACTGATATTATTACCGTGGGCAGAAGAAAGAGTAAAAAGTTACACGCTGAGGGCTAAATGAAGCAAATTGACAACATTCGGTGTATTCACCAATGCCACAATTTTGAACCTTAGTGGTGGAAAAGACCAACTTTAACTATAGTTTTCTGAGCTAACAGAAATCCTCTCTGTGTTGAAGAAACGGCGACCAAGTCATGAAAATCTGAATGTTTTATTTGGACCAATGCCTTGAGACCTATAAGTAGTCCTCTCTCTGTTGGAGCAACCTCGACCAAGTCGCAAGAAGACGATTGTTTCATTTAGTTTAATGGCCCACGAAGCGGCAGTGACAACTTCTAACTACTTTGGTTTCTAATAAAAATAATTTATGTGGCCCTTTCTTTCCATGCTGGATTTATCTCGCAGAAAACGACGCATTCATGTCCGCAATAATCGAATTTGAAAATTTTTCTGCTAGGCGATTCAAACTCGTGACGTCCGTATACCAAAAGGCACTTCTTAATCGCCGTTTAGAATTGAAGGGGGTATTTCCTAGCCTCAGGAATCTATAAAACTTTCTCTCAGCACACCACAGATAACTTGGGAAAACAGCGAGAGTGCCGACTCGTGTATTTAATTTTTTCTTATTTCTAGCTTATCAAATCTTCGTCTTAACTAACTGTAACGTCTTTCATATTAGAACGCGGTGCGCCACGGATAAACGCTAACTACAATACGTCCTAAATGTCCTTTAAACGCCGTACAAGACAAAGAAAGGAGAGAGAACACAGCATGAGACTCTGTTCAAAAGTTATAAAAAAGACGTGCATGTTTTATCCGCTAGTTTCAAGACCAGGCTTTTGGGTTGGGTTTACGCGCGGCACTAAGTTTTATTGACCTTGTCATTTGGCCTCTGAACGCGGCGCCGCCTTCGTGAAGCAACGCCCATGCTCTTAGTGGTTTATATCGCGGCTCGTGGAGCTGCAGCCATTACCTGCTCATATTCCATCGACGTGTCAGATTAGGAAGTAAAGCATTTCGACCAGGTGATCATTCATTAATTATTTCTTGTCGTCGGAGAGATGAAGCTGCTGCGTTCTGAAGACATCCAGAGAAGGACGCAGCATGGCCACCTCACAAGTTCTCGCACTTGGGCTGAAGTGGTTTACACTCTGTGTTCTTGGGCCTCAGAACAGATATTGCATCGCCGCGGACTGTGACAGAACTACGCCATGAGGCCACACCGCCAACGCTTCAAACATCTAAGAGGAATACCTAAGTACTGTTGGACGGGATGAATTTTAATTTCCAAGTGCACCTTTTTTGGGAAAAGGGCGATCATCTTTGAACGTGAGAATCACGAACTAACGAGACGGTAATCCTTCTCTCCATCCTCTTGGCGGCGGAGCTTTGTTTGACGTTTAGCTGGGATCACTCCAGCGTCCCTCATTAGCGCTAGGAGCTGCCCATAACAGTACTCAGGAGGTACCTTACGTATTTTCCTTATATTTGTTGTGCATATCTAAGGTATGAAGGGTGCGACCCTTAGGCCGACCACATGAGATAACAAAAGCAGACGCTTGCCAGCAGCGAAGGAAGCAAGACTAACAGAGAAGCTCCCGTCCTTGTCCACTCTCATTGACGTTACTTTCTTTTTCGGCGGCTGTCCATATTTTCGATGACACGCTGTTTAAAGTTCCAGCCCTCCTTTGACAGGCAAAACATTAGGAATTCTTTCAGTCCGTTTCTTCTTGTATGTGATTAGTATAAACGGGGCCTCGTCATATCCCCTATTCTTTGACTCACTAAGCACGTAGTCAAATGTGCTATCATACCTGCAGCTTTCCTGCAGATAGGGCTTCTAGCTGTTTGCTCTCCAATTGTTCCTCGTCTTCATTCACAACTCTTGGCAATGTTGCTGAAGCTCCTGCACCTTCAAGCACCTGTAATACGGGCTTGAAAACGTTAGGCGGCCAACCGGCTCTTGGGTGCACCCAGGAGCGAAATTCATGGCGCTTAGATTACCACGAGCAGCATTTGGTTCAGAGGACTGGTCTCGGCCACCAACCACCGTTGTGGCTAAAGGCACGCAAAAACAGAAATAAACACTCCGTACCCGGCATTCATCGTACCGGATTCTCTCAGAAATGCTACCTGTTCACACATTGGCCAGTGAGCTCACGAAACAAACATCAATTATGCTCTTATTGAAAAGGTAAATCAGTTTAAATACCTCAGTGTCATAAAGGCAACTAACTTAAAATGGGACCAGCACATTCAATACACCATCAGCAAGGCGAGTAAAACGATTGAAATGATAGAAAACACTCTACATAGCCACACCTGAAACAAAACTTATATTAGACAACACTCTAATCTGACTGCAGCTGGAATATGCCTCTTTTATTTGGTAATCGCATAAGGCTCATTTAAGACAATCACTCGAATTATTACAGAGCCGTGCGGTTTGTTTTCTAACAAGCAGCTACAGTCGCAACAGTATTACACCGCTCCGAAACTGCTTGAATCCTCAAAGACTGCAGCAACGACGGCTCACTTCTGTGCTTCAATACTTTTTTCAAACTGTAATTATTAACTACCCATTACCGACTCGAACTTCTTCGCCCTCCATCACATATATTTCAACGTTTCGTTCTCCCATTCAAATATATATACTTACCACAATCCAAAACTAACTTGTGCAAATTTGCACCTTTTCTTCTAGGCACCAATGTTTAGAACGAGCTGCCAAAAAGCCTAGCGTCTATAATAATTGTGTTGCTTTTTGTGCTGTTTCATCATCTGTATAGGTCCGCCGTTCTGTGTTCTGCTTATGCGTTTAGTAATGCCTCCCCCTCCTTTATGTAAAATCCGTTGGGTCTTTGCGCGTATTTTAAATACTAAGTAAAAACAGAACCACAAAAATGCGAAAAAGTGTAAGAGCAGCTGAGAACAGCGTTCGAACACATGCACTTCTTCCTTAGTAGGGATATCAGTTAAGGGGTGCAATCAGCAGAAAAAGGTGAAAGGCCACAATGGCACACGTGTTTTAGTGACAAGGAATGTTATTTAAATTCAAAGCGAACTGTTTCCGCCGAAATGCAAAACCAAAGCCTTTGAGTTGTTTAAAAATTTGTAACTGCTTTTTTTTCAGGTCTGTGGTGAAAAAGGATCGTGCGGCGCGCCTTGCAAGTGTACCGGCAACGATAATGCATGGTGTAACGGATACTGCACAAAATAATTAGAGCACGAAAATACATTAAAATCTTTTCGACTCTGCAAATATATCAGCTAATTTTTGTTTTCCTTAGTGGCTTGTTTTGCATGCAGACTTGCATTGTTGTGCAGCATCGTATCGCGAAGGCGCATGCCTGCCACATGAAAAAACTTGTCGAAATAAACGTGTGGAGAACTGGTAGCGTGGAGCCATCAAGGTCACGAGATCTAGACCAGAGGACTGTACCACCGTTGCTGCCTGCTCCGCTGTGTGGGAGCGCCATTGCACGTGTGTCAAGGCAAAGCGGTAAGCGTTCAGCTGCAATTTGTGTTGACGTCACTGTCAGGATATCTTGGTAGCCTGGAGGTGGTGTAATGTAACAAGTTCTCGCATGTCACTTGCGCGTCAGCGGGAGACGTACTCACCACGCGGCAAAGTAGCGCATTATTTGGAAAACCTGTGCCGCTGCTCAAGACGGAGCAGTTTTAGTGTTAACTCGAGCAATAACTTTATCCAGGCATTCAAACACACAGCACAGGGTATGCTTTCGGTAGCAGCGAGATCGAGAGCAGGCGCGCAAAAGAAACCGCACGTTTTCATACAACTACTTCTTACCCCTAACCCCTACACAGACACGTTTAGAAGTTCTTAGAGGGGTGTCGAGGTGTTGGCCATAATGCTAAGACCACGCTTCACGCTCGCTAACATCAAAGCTTGAAGGACGCGCTCTCAGTGAGCTTCGCACACGCAGTGGATCCTTAGTCGTGCGGAAAAGCTGCGAGTTGTGAACGGGACCTGTGAGTTACTAGCGGCAGAAGGTTATCTATAAATAGCTTTCACCGTAAAAGACGTGCTCTTCTTTTGGAAGCTAGATTAGAGTGTTCCTGCTGATATGTTGCCGCATGTCTGTCAATCCGCCCGCACGTAGATGGAGCCATAGTAGGCTTAAGCAGCTATATGCTGTTTATGGTTTGGTTTCGCGAGAATTTAACTCATGTGAAGGTAGATTAAAAGAGGGGGGAAAGGCAAGGATGTTAACCAGAAATGCTTCCGGTTGACCTCCCTGCGCTGCCGAAGCGAATGACGGCATTAAAAAAGGAAGCAGTCACAATCTGTCAGTCAAGGCAGTCCTTCGTAAAAGACAAAACGGTGCCTTGTAAGCCTGGATGGCAGTCGACTGTTGTGGCCACAGACCGAGGATCTTGTCCTCTGTGAAAGGGCGAGGATCGAGGCGGTCCAGACCACAGCGCAGCTTACGTCTTTCGTTCACAAAGACAGGGCACTCATAGAGGAGATGACTGATTCTCTCTTCGCAGACTAAGTTTACAGAAGAACGACTGTCGGCCATCCCGGTGCGGAAAGCATATTGATTTGTGAAGGCAACACCGAGCCATGGACGGCATTGTAATTTCGCTTCGCGACGCGCTATGTCACAAGGAAGAAGGAGGCGCAGTCCAAGGCCCAGTGCCCTGAGGCGACGGGCGCAGAACTCTTCAGTGTTCCACGTTGAACGTATGAGCGCCAGCCTCAATGAATGAAGCCCACGCGCTGCGTCAGCTCTCGTTGCAGGGATATTGACAGCGATCCCGTCGTTGTGGGCTAAACGGGAAGCTTCGTCTGCCTGCTGATTTCCATTAATTACGCAATGTCCTGGCAGCCACTGAAAAATTATATCATGTCCTTCCAATGTGGTGTCGTGGTACAGCTTGCGGATTTCTGCAACGTGTGACCCGTTCGTGTGACGTGCGGCGTAGTGCAGCTTACAGGCCTTGAAAAGCTGGCTTAGAGTCGGTGAAAATTGTCCAGTAAGGTGGAGATTCTTTCGTGATGAACTGAACTGCGGCCCGAAGGGCAGTTAGTTTCGCAGCATTTGAAGAGATTAGATAGGTAGTCCTCACATTCATTAAGATAGACCTGGCCGGTATCTCCACAGACCCAGCAGAATATGTTGAATTCACTGAGCCATCTGTGCAGACATCTGTGCGGTGATTGTGGTTAAAATACCGATGATCTAATCTCTTTTGTTTGAGAGCAGGCAATAGTAAACCAGATTTCTTAGCAATTCCCGGAATAGAGAGGCATATCCGAGGTTCATGAAAACTGCATATAGGTGAGCACGATCTTGAAGCTGGGGTGAACTTCAAAGGAAGACAGGCACGATGACCTCCTATTATTTTTGCAAATGCAGTATGTGGTCTGAGCACTGGAACAGCATCAAGATGATGACTCGGGACTCGTGCGAGCTGCCGAATGTGCGTTCTCAAGGTTTCAACTGCGTTGACTGGAGTAACAGGATGCTCTCCAGAAACAAGAACAGTGGCTGCTGTTGAGGCACATTTAGGCAGTTCAAAGCAGATTCGTAGAGCTTGCGCTCGAACACTTTAAAGTGTCTGGATGTTTGTATTTTTTATATTGCTTAAAATGGGAAAGCTGCACCACATGCAGTCCAGGAACTGCAAACGGTACAGTTGAAGCATCGAGTGCACAGATGCGCCCCAGTACTTTCCCTTGAAGAAGGAGGGGATTTGAACAATTGCTGTCTTTTTTTCACGTCGTAGAGATGGGGACTCTACGAGAGGTTCCTGTCGATAACAATTCCAAGGACGCGGTGGCTTCTCTCATAAGAGAATGGCGTTGTCATTAATATGTATGGGATTACTTGTCATTTTTTTGTTTTTGAGCGCCACGAAGGAACCTTTCTCGGTCGAATTATTTAGGCCCTTCTGACGAAGGTACAACCTCAGTATCGTTGCCGCATTTGAAGTCTCGCACGAACTTGTGGACGAGTTACGCTTGATGCCCAAATGCAGATATCATTAGCATATATTCAGATCTGAACATATTGAGGCATTGAGCCAACCGGCCGAGAGAGCACGGTTGAATAGATTTGGGCTCACAACTCCAAACTCTGGGACTCTCCGCGAATTTGGATGTGAAGAGGTTGGTCCATTCTTGGTCTGGACAAAACACGGCCTTTCTGCCAAAAAGCTGCGTATACAGCTGAACATGCGCCCTCCAATTTCAGCAGCTTCTAAAGCGTCCAATATTACCTGATGTATTACCTTGTCGTAGGTGCCGTTGATGTGCAAAAATAACGCCATGGTCAATCTTTTGAAAATTTTTTGGTGCTGGACGGATGTTGCATGTTCACCCACATTGTCGATTGAAGAGCGGCCCCTTCGAAACCCGGAAAACTTCTTCGTTGCAGCGGGAACTTCATAAAATTGAGTTTGATTAGACCGACTTGTAATTGTGTCGCACTGTTTTGCGATAGGTCTTTGAGTTCGATGTATCCGGGTTCGACTGTACGTGTCAGGTATTGACAACAAATAAGCCAATTTAAATTAGGAAAAACGTTCAGGGGAAAAAATAAAACTACCAATCCGGCGGCATGCTACGTAGGCCCGTTTTCAAGGTTATTTTTATTCATTTTGGTCGCGATAGCTACATTACGGTCACATCTCGAGCCTTCATCGTAGCGGCGCCGCCATGCTGTGGCTGCGCTGCCACCCTGTAACTGCGCCGCCACGATATCACGTGGCGCGGAGCAGATGCCGGCAGCGCGGCACCATGGCTGACCACGTGGTTCGTCACCTGGTTACGCACGTGACTAGTTACATGGTGCAGAGCAGCAGCTGCGAAACCGAGCTGCCACTACTGTGCGCATGCGCCTTGTCAAGTGGGACGAAGATGAAGAAGGAACGCGCAGCGAAACGGAGCGGCGAAAGACTGACTTTGCACTTCAAATGAACAAGTTCCACTCGGCCAGCTGTAGCTATCGCGTCACTCCAGGTATAACCAGAGCTAAACCCCCAACATTTTTTTATTCCGTGTTACTGAGAACATTTGGATGGCTAGGCATTGCGTTTCGCATAGCAGCAGTGCAGATGACGAACGAAGTACACGTACGCTGCTGACAAAATGTGTCGGAAAATCGAGAGGTACTGAAATAATAGGATGTAAAAGTTGTTTCACACGTAAGAGGGAAACTAGGAGCGATCTGCCGCAGTGCTTGTTCATACGCTGCTGCTGACAGCCGGGGCGAAACGACGGCAAAGGCTGCGCGCAATAAGAATGGCCGGCTGCTCTTTTTGTTCGTGTGCCTAGTGGCACCGATTCTCACCGGCAGTTCGGGACATCGGTCCTAGAAGCTCGGCAGCAACACGCTCCCGGATTCCCTCTAAGCGTGAAACAGACATAACGTAAATGACTGCAGCATCGGCGACCACCAGCCTCACTAGGCTACGGATAAAAGTCTAAGGTTGAACGAAAGATCAAGCAGCCTTAACCGTACCTTTTGTAAGCTTTTGTGCGAAACCCACTCGAAATTTGGTTGCAGAGCATCAGAAGGAGACAAAGTTTTATTTGCTTTCGTCTGAAAGCGCTGTGAATTGGAATAACAGCGCACTTAAGGCAAATTAAAATAAAAAAAATTGCTGCTTGAGGTAAGGTCAAACTTCCTCCTTCTCTTAAGAAAGGGAGTCGAAGAATAAGGTCACATGAATTCAGCTAGCGGCGACAAATCGGCTGGTTTGGCGGTAGGCTATTGATAAAAAATGCTGTATATCTTGCTCTGCCCCACGGACTGGGAAAAGAACAGAGTGCTGTTCTTGACATTCCCATTTACTGTTCACCGCTGAACCAAAAAATGAACACTGTGGTATCGGTATTCTCCACATTTTTTTTACGCTCTCCCCCTCCCAAGCATCAGCTGGTTGGATGAAATTTATAGCTATTATAGGGCAAAATCTGAGCTATAACCGATTAATTCTGCCTTGACAGGTTTGGTAATCGGAAGAGAAAATATTTCGGGGCATGTTTCTTAAAAACGGAAGAAAATGTGGTGAATTCTGTGGCTCCCCTACTATTTATGACGCTGAACACAACCCGACACGCGCGTATTTCATGAACGCATTACTTTAGCTAGAGACTAGAGACACTGCCCGTGCATACAACTGGTGCCTTTAAAACAACTGCATTTCTGTTGGTCATTTGCAATTTGTTTTGCATTGAAAAATGCAAAGCGACATGTTTCCTTTTGCTAATTTGTGTGGTGAAAGCATTTGTAAATTCCCTAATTGCTTCTATTGATTTGAAGACCGCTTTCTCACAATTCCTAGTGTTACAAGTGATGAAAGCACAAGGAAGTAGAGTACTTCAAGGCACCCCCGATAATGCATGCTGTAATTGGTAATGTAGGGTTTTAAAAGCTTACATCGCAGTTTGAAATTGTATTTCCTGCCTCTTTACGTGCTGACGAAAAAGGTGCTATATAGTGGGAAGACCCACATCATACAGAAGGCTGCAAATTGCAGGAGTACACGTAATTATAATGTGTAGCAGAGCTCCAGATCCGTCTGACATAAAGTTTTCCACACTATACGTTGAAGCTCCTTTCGTACCCTCACTTTTACTTCCTTAAAGACCCCCTTCAGTGTGTATTATGTAAGTGGTGTGTTTACATATCTGACGAAAAACGGCCGTGGCTTAGCTTGGTTAAGCCTGGTGATTGCGAAGCAGGGCCAGCCTTGGTGAGAGATTTCTCCTGTCTTTTCTTCGAACGCTCTTGTCTCTGCTGGGGTGTTTCTTCTGCACGCTGTTTTCTTCGCTTTTCGTTTTCCTTCTCTCGAAACGCGCGTTCCTTCTCGAGCCGCTGCGGCCGCTGTTCCGGGGTTTCTTGGACAAGCCTCTGCCGTTTAGTCGCGTTCCAGCGTTCTGAAGTAGTAGAAGGAGACTCACTGTCGGGCAAACTCATAATTTCTTCCTTTGCTTCTGCTGTTTCCACAGAGGAGGTTGCACGTTGTCGCCGAGCTGCATACTGGGCACGCCGCTTAGAAAGTCGTTCTTCTTCCGTCTCCGTAGCTCGCTGATGCTTCCTCTTTGCATTCTGCCGAGCTGCCTTGTTCGTAGGCACCATCGTAACATCTGGCTGTATGACTGCCTTGGCGAGAGGAGCGGAGCTGTTTTATACAGCTGGCGTGACGTCACTCTGACCGTAGCGCCCCTGGTGAGAGGAGCGGGAGTTAGGCCGCCGTTGGTGGCTACCGCCTCGCCTCGCGACGGTGTGAGATGGGGCCCCGTTTTTACACAGCTGGTGTGACGTCACACCGACCGTAGCGCCCCTGGTGAGAGGAGCGGGAGTTAGGCCGCCATTGGTGGCTACCGCCTCGCCTCGCGACGGCGTGAGATGGGGCCCCGTTTTTACACAGCTGGTGTGACGTCACTCTAGGTCACGTGGTGTGACGTCACGCAGCGAGGTCACGCTAAAGGTCAATTGTGCCTACCACCGCCTCGCCACGGAACGGGCTGAAGTGCGACCTAAAGTAGTATTGCTTCGCAATAAAACAGTACAGCTAATTGCTTTCGCACATGATTACTTACGGAAAAAAGATATGCCCATGGGCATGAGATGGCGGCAACTTAGTGAGGAAGGGCATTCCAGATCACAACTGCTCGGGGGCAGAAAAATCCTGAAAAATTTCCGGTGTGGGCAAGTCGCCAGGTGATTTGAAATGGAAGGGTACTGTGGCGAGATATGTCACTGTGATGCTCAGTATAAGGCGCCTGAGTAATTAAGCTGTGAAAAAATGTTGTGAAAGAGTCTGGCGATGCGACGACAAAATTCTGGGCTTTCTAGGCCAGAAATTATCTCCAAAGATGAAACGCAGATAAAATATGAGCATGAGCTTTATTCTGGGTTAATTCCAGTGCATTGGCTAGATATTTTTAGGGTGGGTATTCTATCCGCTGATGCCCTATCTAGCTAAGCTTTCGGTACGCTCAACAATTGAAAGAGAATGTGCTAGTGAAATAGCTCTTGGGAAGGACTATTCATATAAGTAAAAAGACTCGATTCGTATTTGATTCGGCTCTATCACTAACTGATTAGTATTCGACTCAATTTTTAGCTAAACCATTGATATTCTATACGGTAGAAAAGCTACACTATTCGCATTCGACTCGGTTTGGAAAAAGTACTATTCCCACACCCTTAGAGTAAAGCTTCAATAGACGAATGAGAAAATTGCCGCTTCAGTTTTGCAACTTTCATTTGCACAGCTGCATCGCTGAGCTGTAACCGGTTCTTTCATGTGTCGCTGCTGCTTTAGGGAAATGAGACACTTTTCCAGGAAGCAGTTCCGTGGAGAGAAGTGTTACACTGGTGCTATAGGTTTGCGAACAGCTGTTCCCTATACTGTGCACCAAACAGATAGCTTTGCGCCACTGAGAGAAGAAAGTTGACCTTCTCGTTATTTTGTTTTGTGGGAAGTGCTGTCTAATTGGAAACTATAGTACACATGAGCAAATAAAGGCATCCCTGGCCGTTACAGATATAATTAAAGATATGGCAGTCTTATTCGGCCGAAAGATTATGTAATAAATTAGATGAATTGTGTCCATCACGGATAATCAATTTGCGATGTTAATTTACAAGTCACCGTCAAGATGACGTGATTTTGCCATATGAACACATGTGTGCCATATTAAGGCAAATGATATGCATATAAAATAAGATGTATTTCATCAATAATTTCGTCGCTGATGTTAAAGAAGGTGAAGGGATAGTCATTCCTTTTTTGCGGGGCCCTAAATAAGCAGCTCTGTCTATAAATAGGTTCCAGTAGCGGACACACTCGGCAATCCAATATTTGTGCAAAGCAGTGTCAATGTGTAGGAATTGGTCGTAATCATTGTGGTGTCAACGCTTTGCCAATTATTATATTGCGCAAATCTTAGCAGTATTTGTTCATTTTTCAACTCTGCCGCCACGCCGCTTTATCGCTTTCTTTGTTTGCAATGCAAGACGCGACCAGATTTATCTCGATTGATCGAAGGCAGGGAGAGCTGATTCTACGTTGTTCCAGAAAGTTCTAGTAACTTTGCACGCTTTATCTCGAAAGTTCGCTATGAGCTTTAAATTGAGCACTGCCGACAGCGGCGGGCATTCTCTTTGAAGACCGCCGAGCACGCTTGTTGCTACGCCGCCGCCGAGTGATTCGGTCCATTGTGGGCGGAAGTCAGCATAAATAAAGAGTTTTGTTTAGTCACCGTTTTCGCAGCCTTTCTGTTCTCCGGACAGTAATCACCACTTCGTGACATCTAGTGGATGTGCTGGGTAGCCTTCCATTTTCCGGACGCCCTCCTCAAGTCGTGACACCAGCCTTCGGCGCTCCGCACCGGAGGACAAGCCAGCAGTTAACCGTGCCAGCTGACGTCTTCAGGGAGAGAAGCCTGAGTTCGAAACCCTGCCGGTCCACACCCGACTACGAAAAGACGCTGCTACGAGCAACACAACTTCGCCAAAGATATTGACCGCGATCATACTGCAGCAGCCGCGGGTGCCACCAACTTCCAGCGGATCCCTTGGCGAATACCCCGAAGAATAGTTGGACCAATTTGAGCGCATCATATCATTCAACAAGTGTGGTGATGCGGCAAAAATTGGACACGTATTTTTTTCACTACAGGGCTCACCACGTACGTGGTACGAAAACTACGAGTCGTACCTAGCGACATCGGAACTATTGAAGACGGAACTTTTGAACGTATTCACCAGCGTCGCAAGGAGAGCAAGCCGAACGATTGCTCGTGTCCAGGATCCAGCTTCCGAACGAGCCCGTCCTCGATTACATTGAAGAGATGAAGCACCTCTTTCGCCGCGCGGAGCCCGAATTGACAGAGAAAAATAAAGTTCAATTTTATTCGCGGCGTAAAATAACAACTCTTTGCAGGCCTCGTCCGCCAGCCGCCAAATACAGCCGACGAATTCATGCAAGAAGCCTGCACGATCTATAAGACCCTCAACGTTGGGGCTGGGCAGTACATCCGCCCTTCTTATGTCTGGCCAATTCGTCCGGACACGAAGACCACCACAGGCGACAACTTGCGGGAAGTGATCCGCGAAATCACCCGCGAGGAGCTACGCTGATTATTGCCATCCTCCCCACAGCCGCAAGCAGCGACTCTCATGGATGTGGTACGGGAAGAAGTCCAACAAGCATTTGGCAGCCCGAAGACCACAGAACACCATGCCATTACCTACGCCGCGGCAGTACGCACTCCTCAGCCCCAACTACGACCACTACGTCCTCCCCAGCATGAAAAATTTGTTCCCGAGCGCCGCCTTTGTGCCCCCGCCCGCCCAGCCTATGAGCGACGCTCAAGCCCCAGGAAATGCGATGCCTGCAGAACTTCTGACAAGCGGCCGTTGTGCTTCCATTGCGGTGAGGCCGCCCATATTGTTCGTCACTGCCCGTACCGACGTATCGGTCTTCGAGGATTTGCCGTTGGCGCCCACGACAACGCTTCAGCCCACGTCCGCAGGCAATCGACGAGTACCTGTGTCGAGAGGAATTCACGGCGAACCGCCTTTCGCGCTCACCATCACTGTCAACCTCATGCTTTTCTTCGCCGCGGCGTAGCTACGCATCCGCGGTACGAAGAAGGTCTCCCAGCCCCCTAGGGGAAACTGAAGACAGTAACCTTGGGAGGTGAGTTTGCGAACGAGCGAAACGCCGACGATCCTCCACCGACCACGCCCCATGAAGATGCTGTGCCCGCTACGCCCCATGAAGACGAAAAACTCGCTGCACCAACGCCGCACAAAATGACAACCCCGGCCATGACGCGAACTGCCTTGAAAACGACGCCGCCACCCAGAAAAGCTTCGCCGACACTCCCCACCCGCGACTCGCATACGCGACGAAGCTGTGATCCGACGCCGAAGGCAATGTGCAATGCAAGAGCCAGGCCTGCGACTAAGAAGTGACTATCGACGACCGGAAAGGTGCCGCTCTAGTCGACACAGGAGCCGATTACTCGGTGAGGAATGGAACATTCGCTGCGTAGCTGAGAAAAGTCGAGACGAGTTGGGACGGCCCACAAATTCGTACCGCAGGGGGCCACCTCATTACATCATCAAGACGATGTGCAGCGCGAGTGACTGTAAACAGGTATACCTAGCCTGCCACATTTGCTGTGCTAATAGAATGCTCCCGCCAATTGATCTTGGGCATTGATTTCCTTTGTGATCATCAGGAAATCACGCTTTCGATGAACGAGGCCATTCCTTCGATAAGAACTCTAGAAAATCGCGTTTTCCAGAGCGTCCTGAACGAAGTGAGTGCCCATTCCGTTCAATCATTATTGTGACTGTAGGCGCCATGAAAACAATTAAAGTTTCAGTCATCATCGAGAGGAACAAGCAGTTGCTTCTTGACCGAGGAATCAGTATCGCATGAGGCATCGCACATTTCCGACCCATCCGCAGAAGATTCGCCTGACCAAAAGAACTCGCCCACTTTCGACATCAACCCAGCCCTGCCCCGGAAGAGACAAGACCAGATCCGCAATCTGCTTCGAAGCTACAGCGAGTGTTTTTCGTCATCGCCAAAGGTCCGAGAAACGCCAATTGTCAAGCATCGCATTATTACCGACCAACACACCCGACCTCTCTGTCACAGCCCCTACCGTGTGTCAGCGCGAGAACGACAAGCCATTCGGGACCAAGTCGAAGAAATGCTTCGCTACGACGTCATCCAGCCTTCAAACAGCCCATTGGTCAAGAGCTGCACGGCATGGTCAAGAGTTCTCTTCGAAGATTAGCACAGCTTACATAGTGTAACGGAACGCATTAATGCACAGTTAGCTGCAGGATCCTGACACCACCGGCGAGTGGTGATAATAGCAGGAGCATCAACATCTACAACAAGGAGGAGGACACAACACCATATGGGTTCTGCCTGACTCACTGCCGTGGTTTTCACACATGTACCTGTGCCACAATCAGCCAATGCAAATTTTCTGTATTTCAAGTTTGACAGCATACTGTTAAGAAGCTGGTGAAGTCTTCTTCATTTTAGTTCTTTTCTATAAACACGGCCATATTTTGGCTTTCAATTCATTAGTGCTATGCATGACAACAGAGATTAGTTTCAAGGCGAAAGCCTTTATAGGCTCATGACTCGCCAGCTGGGATGTTCGCCGAAAAGTGTCACACTATATCTATCGATCAAACGTGGTTGAGGCGTCCACCGAAATTTCGAGATGTGACCTCTAGGTACTTCCCTCAAAACCTTTCCTTTCCTCAAAACACATGCTTTCACAATCTTACCCGCAAGCAGGCAAGTGTCATCAGAGTTAAATATTAATTAGTTAATTAGCAGTACTATTGCTTAATACCTGCGCTTCAGCCTACTGCGCATGTGTGTGCGTCGTTGAGTGGCGCCACAATCGTTCGAGAGGAGCGCTTCCCAGGCAATCTTGCCAGACGTTTCTGGAATACCCATCTGGAAGGATGCCGCCTAAACGCTCTGCTGTGTCTCCAGCAACTAAGCGTGCGCGTGGTAATGCGAAAGTGTTGTGTAGCGAATAATGCTGTAGCTTTTAATCAACATCTTCGCCACACATCAGCGGCACAAGCAGCAAAACTGTGCTAAAGGCGGTCACCTCACCACACTTTAGTCCGACAAAGTGCCCCCGTCTACTTTTCTAGGCTGCTGCAGCTTTTCAGGAGTCAGGAGTTTCCCAAGTGCTATCCGCCTAACGTCGGCAAATTGCTTAGTGTGTGCTTAAACACACGCTTTGGCGATTTCGAAGCAATGCTGTTTCTTGTAGTGCTTCCTTACGTGTTCTGCTTGTACACAACGCACATTTTATTTGGTGCTTCAGTGAAAGACAGGAAGGCCCCAAAATGTTTTCCTTCTAGCGTCATAGTGTTGACTGGACATGCTTTCACCAGTACTTTTTCTGTTTGCTTTGGTGTTTGTGGAGAGCCAGCAGTCCAGTCAACATACATACAGCATGGTCGCTGCGTCTGCAGTTATTTACAGCATCTCTTCAGAATGCAACAGATCTTGTCTGGCACTGTTTGTATGGTAAGATTTCAACATGCTTTGCTTAATGGCATTTGGAAGCCTCTGTGGGCTTGCATTTGACTGCCTCTTTCACATGCTGCCTGTGGCTATACAGAAATCAGTTGTTTTTCTAGAGGGAGAAATCAGGCGATTGTTTCATGTTCATTATGTTCGCGATGAAAATACAATGCTTGGGCAGAGTTTTGTCAGGCTACCTATTGCCATCTTCGAACCGAAATTTGTACCCTTAACAAAAAATTACAAATCCCACATTAATTCTGTTGAAGGTAACTTGAAGTATAAATTATGCAGCTGAACGTAATTTCAATACTATACCTCCAAACAGCATTTTGCAGCCGGAACGGTATGACCCAGTTAAGTAATCCAGCTGAAAATGAAAATTATTAGTAGTAGTTGTAAACTTTGCTATTGATCTTTCTGGGTTACTCAAGTGGTCTTCCCTGGTCCTTGGTCTTTTCTCTTTCCGAGATTTGGGGTCCGAGATATTCTTGTGTATTGGTCTATCAAGCTCCCAGTCAAACTGTGTTAGATCCTGTTTTCATTTACTCAGCCAATAGCACTTTGCTTCATGTAATTTGGGCAAGATGTTAGATTGCTTTAAGAAAAATACCAGACAACCTTTATACACTCTACACCTCCAGTGTGACTGGGCCGTGGGTGTACGTGCTTCCACTTCTTTGTTTGCTTAGCAAAGGTGACCGCTGGGTACTCCTCTTTGCAAATTGGCCAACAATAAGGGGCATGTACACCACTGTTGAACGTTTATGAAAGGCGGGTATGTCCAAACAATTTAGTACACGAGGCATATTGTTCAATATGTAATGCTGCACTAGGCAAAGATTCGCAATTAGTCTGCGTAATGAGGTTCATGAAGGACAGTGATGAAAATAAAGTATTTTGGCAATACAGACTCCCACTTACTTTTCACTGTACATGTAAAACACACCTTACACAGACAAGTTGCAATACCTAAAAGGCATAGCAACTTATCCCATTAATCATTATTGTAGGAGGACAATTAAGCTCAGCATTTGAGGGCATTACGCGACAGTGTTAATGACACCCTGCAGTGGTTTTTCTTCACATATACACTGTTCTGCATTCATGTTCGCACATGTACCACAATTATCTCAACACAGGTTCCGCATTCTTTTTTTTTGAACTCTTGCACACTGCAGTTCACCTATAAGATATTTCTATAACAGGTTTCACACTGATTAGCACATTTCTCGATCACCGCAGTAATTACATAATTAAGCTTCAAATGAAGCCAACAGCACACGCACATCACCCCTCCCCCTCCCCCCCTTTTTTACCTCAGTTGAGTTTATGGGGGTTTAACGTCCCAAAGCGACGCAGGGTGAAGGGCTGCCCTCCATGCCGAAGTGAAGGGCTGCGAAAATTTCGACCGCCTGAGGTTCTTTAACGTGCACTAATATCGCAAGTACAGGAGCCTCTAGAATTTTGCCTCCATCGAAATTTAACCGCCCGGCCGGGATCGAGCCCGCGTCTTTCGGGCCAGCAGCCGAGCGCCATAACAATTCATTAACCGCGGTAGCCTTTGTACCTCAGTACAGTCAATGTGCCTGCACGGTCTAGTTTGTAGAGTGTGCCTGGCTGGTTACCCAAGGGCCTTTGAAACCAGACTGAAATTTAATCAGTTTTTTGCTGCGTAAAATCAATTGCTTTATGAGGTGAAGTAGCTTGAGACATGCGTTCACTCTTGATTTAAATTACAGATCCTGTTGTCAATGACTTTTATTTCAGACATGCAAGCGTGACGCGGTTTTTTGACACCATTTTGGCTTGCTAACGGTGGGTTTTCTGCTGAATGGCAGCCTTATCCATGCCGTGTTATAAGCCTCTACTAGACAGTGGTGTGTGCAGGCGGTTCATACCTTTCTTTTCTGGTTGCACATATTGTCCATTAACACCTTAACACTAATTACGATGCCATCACATGCTACGCAGCAGTAAAGGTATTATCTGGTAGTAATCACAAACAAAAAAATTCCTGACAGAACAAAACAAAACAGCAGCCTATTTACACCTGACTTGGTTTGGATTCATACTTTTGCCTGAACTTGAGAAATAGCCGCCAAAGCTGTACTTGAAGGTAATTTTTCAGGGAGAGTAAATTTTATGCACAAGACACTTTCAAATACTCTAATTTCATAATTTTGCAACCTGTTCCACTATTACATTGGTGATAAATACTTTCTGTTCATTTCTCTTGAAAACTAAGAGTCAGACTTGCTTACCATGTTTAAAACTGCCCTAATCGTGCTGAAAAAACAAAATTTACCACCATGTGCGCACACCGCTGTGCATATTAAGTGTTCCATTTGTTTTCTTTCACGTAGTCAAGGACTGTAATAGCCTTCTTGCCAATGCAGTTCACCTCGGTAATCTTGCGCGATGTTCTCAAGATTGTTCTTTTTAGAACAAATTTTCTATTAGCTGTAAACGAGCTTTGTTCTCATCACAGGCTGGCCCTTTATTATTGGAATGTGGTAATGCATGGTTACAGAGCAACTTGTGATAATGTATTGTTACAGATCAACTTCGATTTTTCCTCAGTGTCTTTTCAGGATTTTGTCAGCATTCCAACGCATAGAGATGATATGGTGGCCTTCATTGACCTATATACGTCATGTTTTGAGTGTGCATAGAGGGCTACGGTTGTTTATTTTAATGGACAGTAAAGGAAACTACTTTGAAAGTGAATGCAATTCATTGAGCATTAGTCTCCTGCAGTGCACATTAGTGCCATCACAGGGCCTTTATTGCATCAGTGTGTGATGTAAATGCTGCCTAACAGCACTCTGATAGGAGCGGATAGGAGTAACATTACTAAAATACCGGCAACCGGTGGTCTAACGCTTCGTGACGTTGGCCAAGCGCCCACCCGGGGTTATGCCCTACTGTGTACTGCCCCAGTCCGGCCCTTTTGTGGTGGGTCGTGAGCCTTGTGATTTTCCAGTGTGCCCCGGGCCTGCTGGATGGTCCGCTTGAAAAGTGTCAACGATGGCCTTAATATGTCTCTGATGAGGAGTGTACACAGGGGTGGTCATACACTTGCACACCAGGCAACAAACATTTCTGAAGCCTGTTGTAGATTCCTCATGGAGTGCACAGTTCTTGCCAAAACCACTACACATCCAGTGTTATCATGCAGCATTAATGACATTAATGAATCTTTTGCCAGAATACCACTGCGTGTTTGTGATGCTGCCTCCCTCAAATATTGTGCTGAGGGCCACATTAAACTTGCATTTGTTGCCTTTTTTGCATGTTATTTTGCTGCTGTGCATGCGTGGGCTTTTTTTGTCGTGTTGCTGCTCTTCCTTTTTAACTGTGGTGCCTGCGACTTCACCGTTTTTTTTATTCTCTTTTGGAATCCTTCGTCTCAACCTGAGACATGTTCATGCTTAATGTGCCACGTGCACTAGATAATCCGTGTGTATGTGCACATTAAGTTAAAAACTTACATGAAGGAAATAAAGCAAGTGTCTTGGACAGTGCATTAAGCTGTTTGTAGTGGGGCATCACTCTCTACCTTCACTCTCCACCTCTATATTCGTCCCATTCCGCAAGGTTGTGTACCTTATATGAAGACGTTTTTCCCAGGCGACCTGTACACCTTTCCAGACACTAAACCTTTCTCTCTTGCAAGGACTATTGCTGCATTAAAAGAAGCTGTTTTTTGCTACTGCGGGTGCATAACGGTTGCCTTACAGCAAAGGAATCAGTGGGGCTCCTGTGGCAAAATTTGTGTTAACTTCCAGTCATCATCAACATCATCGTGACTACGCCCACTGCAGGGCAAAGGCATCTCCCATGTCTCTCCAATTAACCCTGTCCTTTGCCAGCTGCACCTAGAGCGCCCGCCTTTCCTCGGCCGCGTGGGTCAACTCGCGGTGGTTCTGCATTAAGTGAAGCAGAGCTTTCAGCTGAATAGCGCCGCAGCGCGGTGCATAGGCAAAGCGCTGCTCCCTTTCGCCTTCACTGCTTCCCTACGCAGAGTTCAGTTTTAATTCTGGCGCGATTGCGTTCTTCGCAGAGCTCTTCCCCAGGTATCTTCTTAGCGAACGTCCGTGAAGACAAACGTAAAAATTTTTCATGTAAGTTCTTTTCTTTATTACACTTTTTTCATGCAATGAAAATAAGTTATAAAGTGGTAAATTTTCAGTATATAATTTTCCTTTGCCTGTACTGTATGAGCGCGCGAAGACTCTACCCTTAGCGCCGCATGTGCCAACGAAGCGAAAGTCAGGGACCGCCAAATAATTCACAGAAAGCGTTTTTCATCCTCTTGTTGCAGGTATAGCAGTCGCAGAGTCGCGAAGAACATCGCTTCACGCAGTTAACTACTGCTAACCTATCTTCACTATTCTTCCTATTATTCGCGTCGCGTTGAGCGCCAACGCCACAGCCATATATTCCTTCGCTGGCCAACGCATATGTGCGGACTGATAAGCCGAGACCGCAACGCATTTCACTGTTTTACTCATCGGCTGTAATGCACGACGCGTACGCGCCCGAGAAGCTCGGCCTCAGGCACGGTTTATGGCATCACTGTTTCTTGAACTTGGTGCCAAGAAGCAGACAACTGTGTCTATTGTTGTCATACTTTTTCCTTTGTTTTTATTTTCGTCATCCCCTTCTGCGTTAACGTACCTTGGCACCGCCCTGATGAACGCGTCAAGGGTACGCCCCGTTATGGGCGGATCGTCAAATATCGAGAATAGGGCCTGGGGTGAATGATCGCTAGATAGCACTGCGATGCAGTTTTCTCTGCTCCGGCATTTGGAGCCGCGTCCTGGGCAGTTCTGTCCCCGATAATGCATTAAGCAACAGCGTGCCCCACAAAGGGAAGAAACTTACTAGGCCAAAAATGTACAAACTCATCTTGAAGATCATGGCCTGGTAATTTTATACCTAGCGATTTAGAAAATGCACGCGGGGCAGCGTCCGTTAAAAACGCTATAGACATTTATTACTCAACTTCGCCTCATATCATCATCAGCCGCAGCAGCATGACTGCGCCCACTGCAGGGCAAATTACTCTCCCATGTCTCTCCAATTAACCCTGTCTTTTGCCAGCTGCGCCCACCGTCTCGCTGCGAACTTCTAATCTCATCCGGCCACTTAATTTTCTGCCACGCCCTGCTACGGTTGCTTGGTCTTCGAATCCACTAAGTTACCCTTAAGGAACAGCCGTTATTTTCCTTTCGCGTTCCATGCGCTGCCCAAGCCCATATCTTCCTCTCGATTTCGACTAGGATGTCATTGACCTGCGTTTGTTCCCTGTCCCACTCTGCCCGCTTCCTAGTCTCTTAACCTTACACCTATCATTTTGCTTTCCGTAGCTTGCTGCTTGGTCCTCACTTTTAAGTTTAACCGTTTTCGTAATCCTTCACCTTTTTTCCCCATACGCGAGTACTTGGTAAGATACAGCTGTTGTATGCTTTTCACTTGAGGGATATTGGTAAACTTGCGAGCTAACGCGCGAGCTTCACGCACAGCCACAGCCCCGAGGCAATGTAGAACCGTAAATGACGCCGAAAAACCACCTCTTGACTGTCTGTCCTCGTCGGTGTAGTGACGCGTCGCCAGCGACTGACCATCTACATGATGAGCGAGCTCATGTTGCCAGACAAGGGACAAGGTCGTGCCTAATAGGCTAATAGGCAGCCCTCGAATGCATGGGGAATGGACATTAGCGTAAAGTAAAAGCCATCTTTTTACAGTGCATTACGCTTTACATCATATTGTCCATCTTACGCAAATGCTGACGCAGTGACAATAGCACAATCTGGCTTTGAAAAACGGAACCATTTATGCAACAAACCATTGTTTCTCCTGACGCCTAGCATATGCTGAATCGGCCAACGAAATAGAACACGTGACAAGTTTATAATAAGTTTCATTTCTAACAGGCAAGATAAGTCGAAGTGAAAGCCCTGTGCCCAATTTATAGCTAGCTGGCGTGCCGAAGAACGCAGCAACGCCCATGACTTCACACCGAAGCGAGAGGCTCCGCTTCAGAGCCCGCTGTATGATTGACTGTTTTTGTCATTAAGCTCCCCGATCTTCTGCCATGGGAGCGTACGCTATGTGTGTGACGTAAGCGTCCGGCGTCTTCCATACTTTTTGGCTGCATCCTAGACGCCACATCCTTTTCCGGCATTAAGGCCAGTCGGGTGTGCCGGGATATCAGCAGTTTAGAATACGACAGAACTCGGAATGCGGGTACTCTCGAGAGGCATGCACATCCCTGCTTCCAGAATTTGGCGCCATTGACAAATGCAAGGCCATTTAGACTTTCGATAGGTTCACGGCTGTTAGTCAGAATGGTAAGAAACATGAAGCTAAAAAATCGTTTTCTTTTCTCTTGTATTCAGCGTGAATTGGTGTGATCCAAGACTCAGTCCACAAAAGCGAACGAACCTCTGGTGTGTCGGACAAATTAGTGTTGTTGATGCCATGCATTCACGGATGCTTCAGCGGCGATCTGGCGTCATACGCGAAGGACCCACAACTGACGTTTCTGGCGGCTATGCTATGAATTTCTCAAGCCTATTTTTGCTAAAATATGTGTAAAGAAAGAGCGCTTGTGTTGACACAGACAAACCTGTGAAGTGGTGCACTGAACAATGGAAAATTTGGAGCTAATTGTAGTTACCAAGAATGGTGAATTTCTAATAATCTAGGCCATTTACATGTGAAGTACTTTAACTTAGTAGAGGCCTTTTGTAAACAAGATTAAATTAAAAACCTGGTGAAAACAAATGTTAAACATTGAAAACTAAGCGAAACAAAGCGACACATTCTTAAGTTCATCACAAATCCCTCATGTTGCAATCACGGCTGGCAAAAAAATTGCAGACTTTAGGTGCGATTTTACAGCAATGGAAGCGTTCTTCTTACCGAACAGAGATTCATCTAGCAACGAAAGGCCGTCCGAGTGAATTTCTTGCAAAAGAAGTGTGTATCCTAGTTGCCCTCTGTGACCGTTTAAAGAGACCCTGAATTTATTTTGATGGTCGCAATTTAAATCAACAGATTTATACATGTGGTCTTTGTGAGCATTCGAGTCATAATTAAAAGCACCGCGGTGTCTTCACAATTTGGCGATAATATTTAAAAACTGCTGCTCGCAACCGATTAGGGCGGCACCTCACTGGGCGTTCTTCGCCACCCGTACCGCGACGACGTGAATGCGCTAACTGAGCAAGGCTTCTTATAAAGCGTGCCCAACTGACGTGCGCTTCCTAGATGAGCTGCAGTGCAGTGCGGTTAGCGCGCCGCACTCCCGAAATGTTTTCTTAATATTTTTTTGTCTTTCCGGTGTCTATGGTTTGAGAGGGACAGTACAAGCATGATCTTTTTTCGTCGTCACCCTCGGTGCCAATTAAACCAGCTTAAATTTTTTGCGCTTCGGTGACGAGTAATGGAATAGCGATGAGCTGTGCGCTTTCCTTAATCTCACTGGTTTTTTTAACTGTACGGCACGTACAGTCGGAAGCAAACGTTTGTGCGACGTGAAGCAGCTCTATTTTGGAGCAGTCGGTCATGCGAAATGCATGACATGCCTGCCAGTATGAACGGATGGACGTGCTTCTTCCGCTGGCATCAGCACGAAAGAAGTGGACCACAATGTAGAGCTGAAGTGATTTTCTTCCCGAGAACACGCAGGACGAAAAAATTTCTGCAGGAGAACGTTCGTGATGAAGGACCTACGACTGCCTTTAAACTGGAACCAAATTTTCGAATCAGTTGCGCACCCTTTTGCTTGACATATTTCCATAGCCGGGTATAAAAAAAGTAATAATTTTTCTCATTTTGAGGCCCCTGACTCTCTTTTAGAGAAATTTGCTTTTTGCCCTAGTGGTCTTCAAGCAGGAATCAAGCAACTTGCTACCAGGGACATTTTGTACAAAATCCTGTCTTAAATGGGGATACAATTGTGGCAATCAAGCGATATTCAAATGTCATTTTTCTCATTCTTTTCTCGGGGGTTTATTTGTTTTATTTTAGTTATTTATGCATACACCTACATAGCCGATGAGGCATTATTGCAGGGGGATTACAGACATAGTGATATAGAAAATTCAGGGACAAAATACCAAGCATAACAAGAAAAATATTACAAAATGATATAATTATTACAACGAAACTCATCGAAGACATACCTCAAGCAGAGCTGAGGAAAACATTGTGGATGGAACATCGACAACTTTTGCGGGCAGACGATTTCATTCGTTGATCATGAAAGAGAAAAATGAATGGGCAAGAACATTCGTGCTGCAAGCCATCTCTAACTTTTTCCGGGTAATCAGTTCTAGCGGAATAGTAGTGTGGGTTCATCAGGTAAACCCTTCCGGCTATTGCGGTGTCACCATTATTACACTGGAAAAATTTCAATCGCAAGGATTTTCTGCTTTGATACTGCGGTTGACACCCCAGCTCGCTTCAATGTTTGTTAATCTGGAGACAAGCTTGTAATTGTTAGCGAGGAAACAGCAGCGCGGTTCTGAATACGTTCTAGTTTGTTAATCAGCCTTCGGAGCAATAGCGCAACAGGACAAGGGACCAAGAACGAGTAAAGACACAAAGTTCTGCGTGTATTCTCGTTCTTGGTCCTTTTCTTCTTGCTCTATTGCTCTGAAGTATGAACCAACAAGCCCGAATTTCAATGCTGTTAATCAGCTTCTGCGTACGTGCGTCCCTGATTATGCATGCATATTCTAGAATGGGCCGTATGTTAGTGAGATAAAACGCATTTTATGGGTCAGGGGTGCAATTTTGAAGTTTCGTTCAAAAAATTCAATACAGCGCTAGTTTTGTTAGCCAAGTAGTGCACACAGAACACCATGGGTGCACATCACAGGCACCAAATGGGCCCACTCAGGTGCGCACTATTCCCTGCGTTCACAGTGCAGCTGTCATAACTGGGAAGACTAAATGTTGGTACTTCAAGTACCTACGTCTTGACATTCGAGTTTAAGACAGAATTTGATCTAGCTGTTCTCTTTAAGAACCTTTTTTCTATGCTAATACGCTAAAGTCATGCAGATTACCCTTCCCTATGCTACGCTGTTACTATTACACTATTAATTACACCATGCCCAACTTGAATTATTCAATCTTTTAATATATTTACAAAAAAGCAGGAATAACTACAGAAATCAAGTAGACGGGAAAAGGCGAAAAATATGCAGGTAGCTATAAGCGATTAGATCATCAACAAAGCATTATTTAGGACGACATCGAACGTTCATCGAATACGAGATAGCACTTACTAACATTTTTCTTTTTCTTTAAGTAAGAAATGAATATCATGATAGAGCAGGCAAAGCGGATCTTGTCGGGCAGGTAGCAGCATTTTGCAACGCATATTCAGAGGTTGGAAAAACAGTAGAGTATCTGGTCTATCTGTTGGTATAGAGTAGGTGTGGCAATGACGTCCATTGCACGAAAGGAGAGCTCGTTCCAGGACGGGTCATCAATAGTGCGAGCCTAACCCTGCTACGGGCCTCGTCCTTTAGCTGTTGAACATGCCGTGGTGTACCGGGCAGCTGTCGCCGCTATGGGAACTATCGCCATTCGCTGGTGTTCTGGACTGGGCAGTGGTGTAGTCGGATTCGCTCTCTTCTCTCGGCGCGTGAACACGACTTCAGCCTCTCGTCTACATTACGGGAAACAGACTTAGTCTCTATCGTTACTTTCACCGTGTGAGACGACATTGCTTTGAGCGCTATTAATTGGGCTTATGCTACACTCAGCCGCCTTAGCCCTCATCTCGTTTTCGTGCATGGTTTGGTATACGAGGTTTAACATCCCGAAGCGACTCGGGGTATGAGGGACGCCGGAATGAAGGGATCCGAAAATTTCGACCACCTGGGGCTCTGTAATGTTCACTGACATCGCACAGTACACATTCCTTTGACAATTTTGCCTTCCTTTCTTCGTGCAAGGTTGAATAAAGAAGCCGTTGGCGTCACAGACGAGGTTTTTCATCGGTTCACTGTACCAGCTCCGTTACCGCCACGCTGCCAGTGCTACTTGAGCCGAGAATTTGGGAGCGCGGAAGAACGCATCATCGATGAGGATGGCGTTTTAACCCGTCTAGTGGGAATGTCGTACTGACTGAGAGCGGGAAGATGAAATTAGAATGGGAGGTGCTGCGTTTCTTGAAAATTTTGCACAGCAGAGCGCACACTCTTGTCGCTTCGTCCAAGCACAGAAGCGCCAATGGAAACAACAACCGCGGAGGACGCAGGCAAGCCCAGTTGATGAAATGGAATTTGCAAAAGACGCTTCCTCAAATGAGAGAAGCGGCGGCAGAACAGCAGGAAGTGATCTATTGTCCCAGGTTCGGCACAAAGAGGGCACAATGGGGAAGCCGCTAGGCCAGATCTGTGAAGGTAGAAATTTAGAAGGGGAACCCGGCAACGCAAGCGCGTGAAAGAGACCTCTAGTCTGCGTGAGCGCCAGTCTTTGCTACTCCAAGGATGAAAAGGATGCTGATATTCGGGAGATGATGTAAGAGCCGAGGCAGCAAATTCTTGAAATATTGTTTAGCTGCGAAACCTCACCGCAGCTGTATATGCACACGTTGGCAGGACAGCAACAATTGGGCCGCTGAGAGAGGCTCTTGCTGAGGAATCTGCAACCTCATTTAAGTGAAAACCCATGTGCCCTGGTGCCCAAAGCAACCTTACCGAATTTAGATGGAGCGGAATCAGAAACTTAGAGGCGTAATGCCCGAGACTCAGTGGGTGAGGATAAGGAAAAGCAAATGGACAGAGAGTCTCTCATAACCACAACCTGGGAAACGATACTTTCTAATTTTCGTAAGGCTAAGATTACTGCTAATAATTCAGCCAGAAAAATGGGAAGGAAGTCAGGAAGACGGAGAGAAAAAGACCAATGCAGTGAAGGCGAAAAAATTCCCACACCTGCCTTCTCGCGATCCTGCGAGGCATCGGTAGCAATAAGAACATCAGAGGGAAAGGACCTTAGGTGGTCCTGCAACAGACCCTGAAAAAGCGGGAAGGGCTGCAGCTTTGCATTCGATGGGAAAATGTCATCGAATTGTCATTTTTGACAGTCGAAGCCAGTACTTCTCGGCCTCCGCCAGCTCTGGTGCTGTGAACTCTCCTCGGTTCTGTGAAGGGCTCCGAGAGTTATGCGGAGAGCGCTGAATCCAGGCTGTTACGAGAAGGACTCTGGTCAAGAAGCTGCTGTTTTTAATATCCAGCAATGGCTCTGATGCACTGCAGCTCACTGTATTGAGCACCTGCACGCACGACTCTTTCCTCCTCATCGCAAACCTTGCTATCAATTTGTGGCAGAACCGTGGGGTACACTGTTGAAGTGTTCAGCCATTCAGGTCGAGTCGACCAAGTTTTACTTCCAATCAAGCTGGAGGGCATGATGCACATTGTCAAAAAGTCAGCTGGGTTTTCCTTTCCAGAAAAATGCCTCCAGACCGAAGGATCTGTCAGAGACTGAATCTCTTGCAGTCGGTTGGCAATGAAAGGTTTCCACCTTAGGGCAGAGCTCTTCATCCAGCTCAGTGCAGTCGAGTCACTCCAGCAGTGCACTAAAAGAGCTGTCACATTCATCTGCTGAATAAGTGTTCTGAACAGCCGAGATACAATTAGAGTCCCCATTAGCTCCAATCGCGACAATGACAAGCGCTTTAACGGAACCATCCTTCACTTCGCCATCAAAAGCGATACAATGAAACTCGCGTCTTCATTTTTTGTCTTCAAGTAAGCGACGGCACCGGATGCTTTGGGGCTGGCATCAGAGAAAACGTGTAGCTCCGGCTCGGCATGCTCTCCCTTCAAGGCGATTTTGCGTGGTATTGATATGTAGCGAAGCTCAGGAAGCTGCTGGCACCAACTGTTCCATTTCTCTAACACGTCTGTAGGCAACTTTTCATCCCAGTCTGTACCGCGCTCCCAAATGGTTTGAAACAAAATCTTCGCTGTAGTGGAGATCGTGGCAGGGAACCCGAAAGGGATGAAAATACACGCTGACGCTTGTACACAAATTTCCTTGCGTCCCGCCGCATTCTCAAGAATTCTATTAGGGTGTTCATCTCAAACACGAAGTCGTCGGCGAGAGGCCTCCATTCTACACCAAGGATCTTTGTGGTCGTGAGCTCCGGCAAGCTGCCTCGTGCGTTATCACTTTCGGATACCATCGTTGCAAGCTCCGCCGAATTCTACGTCCACTTCCGCAGATGCATGCCGGCCTTGTTCATAATGCACTGCGATTCCTCACAGATACGCTCCGCCTCCTCTATGGTGTCAGCACCCGTCCTTAGATCGTTCACATAGAGGTAAATTTTGAGTACATTCCCAGCGCTCGTAAAAAAATATCTTGCATTGACCCTATATGGTATTTCAGAGTTGCCGCAAGCAAAAAGGGACTCCGTGTTGCCCCGAACGGCACTCTAGTCATAAGGTACTCTTTGATAGGGGGCAGAGGTTCCGACTCTTTGGGCGCTCGTTCATGCCACAGAAATCTCAGGGTCACTCTCGGCGTGCTGCACCTGGAGAAATGCCTTCTCCATGTCTTCCATGATAGCGATGCTGTGGGTTCGGAACCTGATTAGGATGTCTGAGAGATTTGGATTCAAATTTCTTCCCGAAAACAGAACATCATTGAGCGAGAGCTGATCTTGTGCGCTCGAGGATGCGTCAAAAACAACTCTCAGCTTGGTTGTCTCGCTTGTCGGTCTGACAACGCCTCGATGCGGGAGGTAATAAATAGGTCCCTTTGGGGACTCACCATTTCCAGTGACCTGCTTGGCGTGTCCGGCAACCAGGTACTCTCGCAGCGCTTTGTCGTAAGCTTCCACGACGTCGTCACTTCTCATCAGCTTGGCTTTTAATGACCGAAAACTCTGCGCAGCTACCCCTTTGTTGTCAGCTAAATTTGAGGCATTTTATTTCCAGGTCAAGGCCACCAGATAACGACCATTTCTGTAAGGAACGGTTTTTTGGAGGTCTTTAAGTACATAGTCTTCATTCTTTGCGGCTTCACTGTCGACTATCCCAAGATATTCCAGCTCCTAAAATGATTTCAGCTGACTGGATTAGTTGTCGTTGTCCTGATGGGTGGTCACCAAGACGCGCATGAATCCAGTGGTTGTCGTTAAACACGATGTAGCCGTTGTTTTCGACACTGCACCTTGTAATGTCCACCCAAAGATGGTCTCCATGGCAACGAGCGTGCCGCTGACACGTTTGACTTTTCCGGCGGTGACGTCCCAGTATCGGTCAGCGCCAATCAAGATACAGACGTTGGTGTTCTGTCGATGGTCGCCAGAAACAATATCAGCGAACTGGAGCCCTAGATCTGCAGCCAGGCTGGTAGCGGAGGCGTCCTGTGGTTGCAGAAAATCCCCGGAAATCTCAGGAACCTCGAGGGCCTCGACTCGAATTATGTGGTCGTTATGCCGGCTTCGCAACCATCGCTCGACTCTGTTGCACGTTTTTATGCTTGGCTTCGTGGTCCCAAAGGTGTGAATGGCGAGACGTTCTTTGCCCACCACTCGAAGCTTAAGACGCCGGAAAACTTCTTCTTTTACGAAAGTTCCTTGGCTGCCACCGTCGACCAGGATTCTAACCAAGGCGCGATTCTGTTTGGCTTCTGCCTAGGCTTGTGCTGTCTGCAGGAGCATGCACCGAGTGGAGTTAGTCTGTGCCATCTGTAACGATGACTGCACGGTAGTCTCAAGAGATCCAGGGACGTTTCTTGCATAAGATTGTGTCGGCCTGTTTAACTCGCATACGCCTGTAGCGTGCCGGGCGGAGCCACTTGGCCGATCGACATTCGGCTTCCCGATGGTTCCTTTTCGCGCATTTGAAGCACCTTCTCTCTTTGGCCATAATTTCCTTCTTCAATTCTAGCGGAACGGAGACCGCACAGTCTTACGGCAGGTGATCTTCTGCACTACACTTTGAGCACTGCAACTCGCTGCCCTTTACAGCGAAGACTGCTGCAGAAGGCGTCTTTCCCTTTATGTTTGACTCCCTCGGTTTCACAACAGTGCTCGGCGATTGGCGGCTGCTGTACTGTGCGCGTTCTCTGCTCTCCACTTCGATTCTTAAGAAATCTAGGAAGTCTTGGAGTTCGTCTTGGGGACTGGTTTCAGCGGTAGCTTTTTCCGGCAGTATTCAAGGCACAGCTGGTTAAAAAGAATACTCTTTCTCAAGACAGTCCGCAACAACTCGCCACATGTACTCGATGTCACTCCCAGTGCCGCGAGGCTTCGGACTCTCGACTGGATTTCATCATAAAGGGTCCTAAGCATTTTTGTGTCGTAGAGGTTGTGTACCAGGCGAACACCGAGCAAACATGACATGTGTTCTTCGATTATGACGTCTTCTTTCCCCAATCTTTCCGTTAGGGTCCTGATCGCTACTGCGTAGTTTTCATTGCTTAGTGATAACCCTTCGATGGCCGCGGCCGCCTTTCCTGTGATGTAACGCGTCGAGTACTGAAATTAAGTGACTGGTGAAAGAACTTCATTCTTGTGAATTGTTGATTCGAACTGATTCCAAAATCTCTGCCATGATCGTAAGTCTGCGCTAAACTTGGCGTTTTCCAGCTTCGGAAGTTTGGTAGTTGCCGACAGTGGCTGGCTCGTGGTGATGCTGGTGTTCCCTGAAGACTGCGAATTAGGCTCGGGAAGAGCCCCCGTTACTTAGGGGGTTGTTGATCTGTGTTCGCTCGAGGTATGGTTACGTAGGGACCTTTTGATGCGTGTTTTCGTGACGCTGATTTTCCCCATGAAAACAGATACGGCTGGTAATTCGGCGTCGAGTTCTTGCAGGTCTATCTTCTTCTCGATGCGGTCATTAACCGCTTTAAGCTCTTCTGATTGGTAGACAAGGAGGTCAAATTGTTCTTCCAGCTCACCGCTCTGGACTGCAGGCTCTTGAAGAAGTGTGGTGGCTGCTGTGGTGATCTTGTCGACCGCTTGTCGTAGTTCAGATTGCTTCTTCTGGAGTCGTTCAATGGCGTTCTTGATAACTATTAAATAGGTTCTCCCGTGTCTCGTCACCAGAAAATGTTATTTTTTCTGAACGTTAGTCACCGTGACCGTTGACACCTCGGCAAGTAAAGACTGAGCCAACCTAATTAAAGCGAAAAACTGTGCGCAATACTCGTTCGGGGGGCGGGGCCGCGCGCGCGGGAGCCTCCGAAAAACGACGCTCTCTCGGTGGCTTCCACTTTCACACTGACTTTATTTACACTGGTCGAAGTTGAACACAAAACACACGCAGAAAACAAAGAAAACAGTGACAAGTGGAGAAAAGAGGGCTTCCCGACCGGCTCTTGGTAGTCGGGAGAGAGAGAGATAGAGAGAGAGAAACTTCTGACCTTGGTCAGACCCGGCTTACGGGCTGGTGTCGCGTTGTGGGCTCGCGGCGTCAGCTCCTCATCTTGCTCCGTTCTGTCCCTACGGGACCGTTTCCTATTTTCAACACAGTTACTAAAAGCCCCGTTTTCTTTCATCTTAGAACATTTTAGAAACATTATCAATAAGCAAGGCCAGCGTGCCTTCTTCATCTATGCTTGCGACGCCGTCGTCGGGACAGAAACGTGGTTAACTCCAGCAATTGTCAGTTCAGAACTTCCGATTTCGAACATTTTTCTATCTTTCGTAAAGACAGAGCAGATAAATGAGGTGGTGGTGTCATGATTGCTTCAGGAAACGACATACATACAACACTTATCACTCTAGGTAATACACTTGAAATTTTATGGGTTTCTGGATCTTTGCAGTACTTTACAGTAGTTATCGGCGCATGTTACAGGTCGTCGGATTCTTACACTGACTGTGCTGCAGATAAACGATGCTTTAACGCATGTTCAGAAGACGTACGTGAATTCGCCTATTATCCTGCCTTGAGACTTTAAGTTCCCATGCATCAGTTGGTCATCTGTTTCAATTGCTGACTCTAGTCAGCCCCGTGGATCTGATTATTTTCTCGATTTGTGGCATTTATTTCAACTGACGCAGATTGTTTCTTCTCCGCCAAGGGCTAAACGCCATACTTGATTGAATTTTTACAACTCACTTAGAACGGGCCTCTTTAACTGTACTTGAATGTATCAGTGACCACCGTGTTGTTCATTGTGTGTTCCAGACAGCCATTCCGAAGGTATCTGTATCTAAAAATTTGATTTAAGATTTCGCTACAGCAGACTTGAACAGTATTATTTTACGACCTTGATAGCTTCTGTTATTTCTTTGAGTCTACATATCCTAATCGGAGTGTCTCTGAAAACTGGGTACTTTTCCCATATATGTTTGAAAATTTGCAAGAAAAATACATTCCCAAAACGTTGCCTTCAATGGCACTAATTAATGGATGGTTCACGAGAGATAATAAACGATGTCTAAAAAAAAGAAATGCCTGTATGCGATACCTATGCTCACTGAAGCTCTCGTAGACTGCACCGCGTACCGTGCTTTGCAAACACATGCAAGCAAAGAATTGAAGAAGCGAAATATAAATTATTTGATTCTGACCTGACCAATTTTTTTTTTAATTACAACCCCAGAAAGTTTAAGAACGTGACTTCTCCTGGATCAAAAAAGACACTCCCGCACTTAGTTTCGGCAGATGGTACCTCAATAGATCGATTGATATGTGCAATCATTGTAACTCATTTTTCTGCAGCGTTTTTGAACAAGAAAATACTTTGTCCATTGTTGGGCCTGTATCTGGCACTGAATGCACAACGCCCAGAATAAAAATACATTCCGAGGGCGTAAAGAGGGCTATTTAACGTTTGCCTACATTTCCGAGCCCAGGCCCCAATTAAATTACTATAAAAATTCTAAAAATTACAAAACCTACACATCACGCATCCTGGCACACATCTTTCAGCAATCGCTTGATACGGCTGAGATTCCTGACGATTGGAAGCCTGTTCATGTTTACCCATATATAAAGGAGGGGATAAAAATAACCTAACTATAGGTCTATATCTTTGACATGAGTTGTTTGTAAATAATTAGAACAGGTTATCTAATAGCACATAATGAAACATATCGCTGACAATTATATCCTTTTTCCGAACCAGCATGGATTCAAACGAGGACGTTCTTGTGAATCCTAGCTCTTCGTACTGACTACAGACCTTTACAGCAGTTTAGAACAATTTTTGCAAACGTATGCCATTTTCTTGATTTTACAAAGGCGTTTGATCGGGCGGCCCATGATCGCCTGATACATAAAATAAGCAGCACTGACATAAATAATATAGTGATTAGATAGGTAGAAGAGTACCTCTACAAGAGGTTTCAATCAGTCGTTACTAACGAAGCTTAATAATTTACTCAATCTGTAAAATCTGGTGTCCCCAAGGATTTGTGCTTGGACAAACATTTTTAATATACATAAATGATATTGCATCTAGCATTATATCATCAATCAGATTGTTCGCCGATGATTGTGTAATTTAGTGTCCAATCTGTAATCTCAGTGACTCTGCTATGTTGAAGAACGATTTGTAGAAATTAGATAGGTGGTGCTCTTAAAGGTAAATGACCATTAACACTAAAAAACTAAGTTAATGCGTTTTAGTACCCGCTGCAACGTTTTGTCTAACACCTACAACATTAGTAATACTGAAAAAGAGTCTGTTAAATTTTTCAAATACTTAGGAGTGTATATAGCACCTAATGTGTCCTAGAGCGCTCATATAAATCACGTTCTGATTGACACATTCAACATTTTAGGTTTTGTTTGGTCACTTTGTAAAGCTAACAAAGATACACGACTCATTCCTTATACTACGTTGGTCAGACCGAAGCTCGAATATGCGTCATTCATTTGGTGTGTTCATCGAAGTACCTTATTAACAAATCAGAGACACAACAAAATAGCGCTAATCGATTCATCGCACGTCAGTACTCGCATTTCTGAAGCGTCACTGTAATGAAGGAGAACCTTAAACTCCCTACACTGGAAAGCAGGCGTGAGGTGCCACGCCTTGCCCTCTTTCATAAATAATATTTTGACTGCACACCTTACTCCGCACCGCTATTATGCCTGCCATGCGCACATTTCATCGACTTGACCACAATAAAAAAGATTCTAACCTCCATTTGCGCGAACAGATGCTGTCAGATTTTCATTTCTTCATCTGGCAATAAGAGAATGGAATGCCTTCCCCCTTCCATAGCTAACGCTATTGAATACGATCAATTTTTTTAGTACTAAAAGATACTACGATAGAGTAAGTGTGTATGATTTATGTTTTGACCGGCTTGTTTTGCATTCTTGGTGCCGTTGTGTGCTTTTCTCTTTCTTAAAAATTCTTGGAGTAAGTTTTATTCTATGCCTGCATGTTTTCATTCAGAAATAGTGTATTTTTTTACTGCTGACGGCTTGAACGGTTGTTATGATATGTTCCTGCATGCTCTTTAAGTGTCGTTATATTACTATTCTATGTTGTTCTTTGTATTTCTTGCGTGATGTTCCCCCTACCTATGTTATGCAAACATAGCCCTTTAGGGTAAATCAATGGGAAAAAAAGATTGCAGACTACTAACACGTCATTTCGGCGTTAGTGTTTATAAGAACTTGGACGCTTATATTCTTATGAATACGTTTACCGGAGAAGTCAGGTAACGAGGTGGCCGAGAGTGACGGTCGGAGGCGAGTGTTGTCGGGAGGTGGCTGGTTCGGGGTATTTCTGGATGGATGGCATACGGCTTTCCCACTGTGTCCTTGAAATAAATATCGGTGTTGGTTTCTCGTTCCGCTCTTACGTGACCTTCTAGTAGGTGCCAGTACATGGAGTAGTGGGATAAGTGGTCTGGTGCTGAGTGGTGCTACAGGAGAGTAAAGTTCTTTTGGTGGCGGTTCCGGATGGTGGAAGTGGGGCGATTGTATCGGTGGCCTGGAGGGAATTCTACTAGATGAAGGAATGGCAGCTGGAAACAGGAGGCGTTTTTGTAGGGTGGAGATTTTACTCATCGAATTTTCACGCAGATAAGTCCTGTATTTTCGCTCTGCGGAAATATTGCTGCAGTCGCAGTAAAACTATTGAACAAAATGTTGCTCGCCGTGCCAAATTTTTACCATTTTTTAAGCCAAAATAATTAATATGCGGTGGGTATCGCGGAAGATTTCTCACTTTTCGAATGAACAATAGTCGGCAAACAATCTAAGAAGGAGCGCTAATCTGCTGTATACCGCATCTTCCTTCTTCAAAAATATTTAATACATTTTCATTGTCATGCAAAGTAATTTCTTTAGCCTATATTACTGCGTTTTATTTAAGCGCCGTTTTAAGACGAAATTCACTCCGCGCACCTAATAGAGTGCTGGCGAAATGGAACGAAACAATGAATACTATGCACCGAAAGCAAATGAGTGCTAAGGCTACGACCATCAACCTAGCATTGCGTTGCGACAAAAGTGAAATTTCAACGCATGAATCGAGAACAATTCTCTGCAGCTTTTGATTTATTTTACGCATAGCGTGCGGGAAGGCGTTGCACCACACTATGAATCCGCAGTAAAAAAAGTCTCCTTGTTTTTCGAATCGGTTCTTTGCAAAAATGTTATGATATTGAAGCGCCCCACTTACGAGGCTGAGAGAAATATCCAGTCAAAGACCTCGTTCATAGCTCATTCTTTGAAATCTCCAAAACCGCCTGGAGCTGAGAATAATTTAATGCTAGCACACATAGATACTTACGGGTGAACCAATTGATTCAGTCATGGTACGTTCCCAGAAAGGCTATAATAAATTATTCAGTGACATAATTTTAAAGAGAACGAGCAGGCGACCCTAGCGTGGTTCGTGTCCTCCTATGTAAAACGCTATATGCACAATCCACTGCGCGCATCCTTCATTGCCACATTGGTCTAGATGGAGAGGCGTCTAAGTGTAAGAGCCATTGCCACTTAGAGAATTACAGAATGTTGGCGAATCCAAACCTTTCTATGAGTGCGTTCGTGCTTTCACTTTCTTGATATATAATGGCACGCTTGACGTTTTGCACATGTATACGGTAAAAACGTTTAATCAGGCTCATAAAGTGTTTTTTAAGAGGAAAGCAGTTTTATTCCCTGTGACCTAGGTGAGCATGCAGGTGAGTAAAAGAAGGACTTGAAGTCACCTCTGGTGAGGCATGCCAATTTATTTATTTCCGACTACCCTAAGGGCCCAGCTGGGCTTTACATAGGGGGAGAGAAGACTGAAGAAAGAGCAGGATCATAGGAAACAACAGAGAAGAACAAAGATGCACAGAATTTTTTTGCGAAAGAAGTAGTAAACAATACTACACCTCTAAACACGACCAAAACTCTAAAGATATTACACAGAACACGTGATCAAGCATTATTAGAATGGGCAATTAACAAGAAGCAAAAAACACAATTACCAATTTGAATAAAATAGGGAGTTTTCAATTTATTTTTACGGTAATTCTAGTGTCCTTATCAATCTTGTTACGAAATATCCTAATAAAACGTGCAGTGCTACTTTAGACTATGACTTTTTTTATGTGCGGTCTTCAAATTATTCAGACGAATTATCTTCCTGATGCTCCCGGCGCATCGACGATTCCGCACGATTCTGACTACGGAGCTCCACCGTACAAGAATCAGCACCAGGAGGAGAAATATGAAATCACTGATGGCAATGTGCTATTTTTACAACGAAAATAAAGAAGGCATCAAGTGATAAACATGGCCAGTGAAGTGATAACATTTTAAATTTATTTTCTCAGGATTCACATTTTCTGCAATTGGCGCCATTCATCCCTTCAGAGCTTCGGAACGAAATACAGTGCAACCATTTTTCATATTACGCATGAAAAGAAAGATGTTGACGGAAGAAACAAAGGTTTCGATTTTTCTATGTACTACTATCAGCTACCAATAGTACGCGAAGAAGACATATGTGACCGCCAACATAAGACAACCTAATTATTGGCTGCTGGAGAGAAATTCAGGCATGGTTGGTTTCCACTTAAATAGCCCACTCTTAGCGCCTTAAAAGCGCGGCCTCCGCTAGTACTGAGCGTCCCTCAACTACGTGCTTCTTAATTTGCAGTTCGTGGTTCACTTGCCTTGTTCTTGTTTCATGTATCTGTTAACACACGCGCAACCGTTGATAAAAACTAATTTCGTAAGTAACTTAGTCATATATGTATTCACGCTAAAGTTTAACTTTTATTTTCGTGAGAATTCTTCATCCAAATAAGAAACAGCTTTATTTATTGCGCAGAACACAACGTTGTAAAGGATGGGACATACAAAGCTTCTACACTTTCTGCTTTATGTTTTGACATCACGGGGAGGACTTTCCGAAGGTAATACTATAATTACTCGGCAACTTTTACTGCCTCTATTTTAATACAAAACGCCGTTTTGTACTCAGCAGAAAGTGCTACGCAGTGATGGCAAATTTGATAACATTTCGCAAAAAATTACCAAAATGGTTCCGGTTGTCATGTAGGCGCACTGCTGCTGATATCTCAGTTTAACTTTCTTAATTCAATAGGTGAGTTGTTACGAAAACTCTTAAACAAAGCTAAATAAACAGTGCCTCCAGGGAACTTCAAACGCTTCAATACGTGTCACTTCCAATCCATTATTTTAGCTTAAGTAGATTTAATCCATGTCTCTATGTTTACTCGCTGTAATTTGGTTGTGCTCAAAAATATTATTTACATAGCACTGTCAATTAGTTGAAAAGAACGCCTTATGATCTTCTGGTGGGAATGGTTATTTCGCCTTCGCAACCCTTGAAAGGCGCCATTTCGCCGAAATGAAAGTGGTTGATTTTTAAGGAAAGGAAATGGCGCTGTAACTGTCCCACATATCTCGGTGGACACGCCACCCGCGCCATAAGAGAAGGAATAAAGGAGGGAGAGAAATAAGAAAGAGGTACCGTAGTGGAGTATTTCGGAATATTTTGGACCACCTGGGGATCTTTAACCTGCACTGACATCTCACAGAACACGGTCGCCTCGTGCGTTTCGCTGCCATCAAAATGCGGCCGCCGTGGTCGGGTTCGAACCCAGGTATTCCGGCTCAGTACACGGACGTCTTAATAACTGAACAGTTACCAATTTCTGCCAAAGGCTGTTTATCTCCGTTGGGAGCAGTCTCTAGAGAGAAGTATTCATGCGAACGTTTGTTATTTCATATTATTTTTCTCGATACCTAAGCGCTCACTCTCTCTTTCTGTTTGCTATGCTAGTCGTGGCAAGACGACAGAGGAACGATTTTATTCATAGGTTGACGGCTCTTAAATGGTTCGAGGCTTTCATAGGTGTTTTAAGGGCTTTGTCAAGAAATTCTGAGGTACTCTTTTCATGAGCGTTGCCGAGAGCAGCGCATGTTTTCCTGTGCCACGACCACCAAGCGCAGCTGTTGCTTTCGCCGCCGCCGACTGGTTTTATTGTTTGTGATAATATGTTTGCGAAATTAAGAGTTATCTTGAGTGCCCCGCCAGCTTATTACTGAGTTCTCAACAGCATAGCCTCTAGCTGTTGTAAAAGTGATGACCAATATGACATCTTTGAAGAAAAGGGCAGAGAGATCACAGACCTCCGGCACCACTTGCCGGGTGCAAAATTATTGACTTCAAACGAATGAGGCCATTAGGCTTTGTAATCTTTTCAAATGTGGCTTGAAACCTCATCGCACTGTTGTAAGAGGAAAAGTGATGTGCGATTTCGCTTTTGTAGGAGAGTGCTCTCACACTGCGCAACATGATACATACCACTCACGAAAACAAAAAAATTCAGCTTGACATTCGGGGACGCATGACATTATTTTGAGGAGCCCGAGCGTATATATCTTTATTTTTTCGTCATCCCATGTTCGCATTTGCATCTTCAGTACGTATGACGCATGTCAATTAAGCCATTTATGTATGATTGTTTGCTTCAACGCTTTTGACGCATCGCACTGGCGCTCAGTTTGTGATGACGCACCTGTTTAAAAAAACTGATGTTTGTGCGCACATCCCAAGAGCTCTCATCGGAACATTAGCACCAGGGCCAAACAATAAATATTCAATGGAAAAGTCACGTAACCCTCAGCAAACGAAGAATTAAAATGAGAAGTTCACAAGTGGGAAATAGCCACACATTACGAGGATAAAACTATTAAAGAACAAGTCTGACTCGTGAAGAATTAAGCACTGACCAATTAGCAGAAACGATATCTAAGCAGCAACAAATCCACTAAACTGTGTGTACCATTAAACAGAATTTCATATCTTCGCGAACAATACTCACAGCGGGCATAAACACTTGAGAGTGAGAAGAAAGAAAGACAACAAAGGCAAAATTCATTGCACATAAAAACTAAATTGGAATGGTAGCAATAAACATAGTACGAAACCGATGTAAAAAGTTTAGCTACACCAGAGGTTTCAGAGAAGGCCGCCATTGATTTTTACAAGTACGCCTTTTGAGTTATGAATACTGCGTCTGTAGCAGAATAATGCCAGTGAGCCACTTAACTAAATTGATACAATTAACTTTTGAACTATTTACTATTATAAACCTGATTGCAACTGAAGACTTGTAGCTGGTCGTCACTAATAGCCATATAAGATTTTATTATTTCCAAAAAGCGTTTACCCTCAACGATGTGGCTTGACAAAATTTGCCTATGTCGACTAGCTACGTGCTTTAGAGGCGTTGCTTCGCCTGCATGCTTTTCGAAAGCGCATGTATTTAGGCATGATGTAGCCAAAAGGTGGCAGGCCACCGCGCCGAGGGTAATCGCGTTTTCGAATTCCTAAAGACTGATGCAATAATTACTGACCACCAGCTACAAACATCTAATTTCTACCAGTTTCCTAATTCTGCTATTTAAAAACTTTGTTACCAGAATTGAGTAAACCGGCCAGTTTGTTAACTTTATTCACCTTTTTTCTAATGCTCGTTGACGCTGGTAATATTCTGCTGCCTTCCGATGCCTTCTCAACACAAAAACCCTCAGTTTTAAAAATTAGCCGCGGGTATGTTTGAAAGACCTTACATAATTGCTCATTCTTTTGACACATCAACAGAGGAGCGTGCGCCTAGTCGTAAAGTTGGCCCAGCATTATGAGAATGCATGGCAAAAAATGACTCACTGCACGGTTACCTCTGACTAACTCGACATTCAGCGAAAACTGATGAGGCTTTTGCATTTCACGATATATCCAAGCAATAACTTGGAGGGCGACATGAAATATGTATAGTTGCAGCTCTACAGCTTCTAGGTTTCCACACACAGACATCCTTCGACTAACAGTACGCTCCAGTCCACACCAGTCTTATAGCGCCACTGTCACTGAGCCAGTCCTCGGTCAGTGCATTTTCCAGCAGCCGCCGCACACGGAGCGTGCTCTCGTAATACTGACGTTCCTTTTTCCGTGGTCACAGTCCTGCGGATGGCTCCAGTGCCCACCACCCTGTGGATACTCGTTTGTTTACTCTCGGCGTTCCTTCGTCCTTGCATGGTAGCAAACTCCGAGTTGTTCCGAAAACAATAGCCATCTTGTTACGCTCTACTACTACAATCGCGCGGAACCCTGGGATCGGGCGCTCGAAAGCTGTCGCTATTAAAATGAGGGTAAACATTGTTTACCGGCATGCAGGAAGCAAACGTGAGCATTTTGATGGGATTTTCCGACGCACACCTGCGGAAAAAATTCAAATGAGCGTTGATTTTCGGGCGGCGTTATGAGCCGTCGATAGAGGGGGGGGGGGGGGGAACGCCTATCGAATGCGGAAAAACGCCAGAAGTTTGGGGATCCCGGAGATGGGGTTGCATGACATGAGCGCAGGTCAGATGTCGCTTGATGCAGAAAAGCAGACAAGAGAAGAAGCTGGCACCACGCGTCCGCGGTGTCGCGAATTCACACACGTGCAGCTCTGAGCGCAGTTGGACGTGGAACTCGGAGACGCATGTCGCGCAGTTGTTGCGGCTGGAGGCTCAAGTTGCTGGAAACACAACAAATATAAAGCTTCCTGAAAACCCGATGTCACGGCCGCTGCATTAATGGTGCGCATTGTCCGACGGTCGTAGTTCGTATCTTGGGTCTTTGGGTGTGGCCAGACAACTATTTCACTGCCCATTTTTAATTGCGTCTAGGAGGTGCAGCGGTTAAAGCACACACTCGGCTCAGAACCACGCTTTGACGCCGGAACTGATCGGCGCAGGCAGCACTTTGTTGAGTCACCTGACGCTCTAGTGAGCCTACCATTGGCTGCCTTGACATGGATCGTATTGTACGCAAGCGGTTTTGTCCTTGACTATTTTTTTGTAGTCAAGGCACTTTCTCTCTTTCTGCATGCTTCAGTGAAATTCGCTTTGTAGAGTGGTGTTGGTCTCATTTCCTCACTACGCTCTTTCAAATAAAAAAACACCATAGTTCTGGTTTCCTCAGTTACGCATTAAAAATAAGACTAACCTTTGAAGGTCATTCGTGACAGAAAAAAATAAACATAAAGCTAGATTGTTTGCACCCGCTATGATTGGTGATTAGCGCGCGGGGCTTTTTTTTCAAGCTCGCCGCGGATATATTCTTGGTGTGCCTCTTGTTGAAAACAAAACAAGTGACCTTTGTTCTATTCTTTCAATTGCTCTATCCACGTCTGTATTTCTTGAATCCTGGCCTTCATTATGCATTCGTCATCCCGGCTGTCACTGCGTTTGTCCGGTATGTGCAGCCCTTGACGCTGAGGGTTAAGTTTACTACTTCTTATTACCTTGCAATCAAATCAGGCCGTCTGCCCTTGTTGTGAACCTCACGTGGAGATCGAGAATAAAAAAATATATTATACGCGATAGCGTAAGGAGCTCGTTTTGCCGTAAATACGGCGCCGCCCGCTGTTCTGCGTCAGTGGGTAAAATTCCAGAATATAGAAAAATCAGAATGTAGAAGTAAATATTTAAAACCTAGCCGCTATTGTGACTCGAACCGAGGCCATATGAGTGCCAGGGAGGCACGCAACGCATAGGCCACGAAATCTTTTTTTCTCCAAGATGGTATTTACTACACGAGGTTATGTATGTACCGAGAAGGGACATATACAAATTATTTACAAAGCACACAGATAGGGACGGCACTCCTTTAGCTAGACAAAAAACACCGCAGCTAAAAGGGCGGAAAAAATAGACACTGCATGAACAGCGGAAACCAGTCCGGTGGAAAGTCCCTCTCATCATAAAGGTCCCTGAGTTGGAGCATCAATCGACTGAAATGGTTTCTGGATGAAGAACGAGGTTCAGCGTTGAGGTCCTTCATGCACGTTTTCCACAGCCTATGAAGTCCAATGAGGAAAAGCATGTCATGTGGTTCGTAATCAGCTTGAATAGCCGCAAGGTAACGAACAGTGTAGGAATTTAAAACAAAGTTTTGTTTAGCGTCCTGTGCAACACATCTCAAAACAAATAGCATCCTTGCAGTTAACAAAACACAGTTCAATGGTTTCAGGTGAACTGCATAGACGGCAGTTAAAAAGCACAAAAAAGCTTTTCCTATGGAGCCACGTGTTAACAGGCAGAGCTTCGGTGTGTAATTTGTAGAAGAACGTTTCTGTGAAAGGAGGGATCGGCATCTTGCACACTCGCATTAACACATCATGTCCCTTGTGGCCAAAGTACTCAGAACGATACAACCACGGCGAAAAGAGCACTGCTACAAAATCCGTGCGCAAACTCTTACTCGAAACAGAAAATAAGTACTCGTTAGAAAATCATAATGTCAAGAACCATACAGATGCACAAACTTCCGGCATAAACCTCAGTAAAAAGGGGCGCTGAGACAAATTTGAAGAAACCAGTAAGTATGAAAACAGGCTCATGAAATTAATCTACAGGAATGTTCTAATGATCAGATGAGAACCATCGCAAAAGAAAGAAAAAACGGGCAACTGTCTCACATACAGGTGAACTAAGCCCAATCCTCCGGCACAAATATGCCTGATAAAATCACACTTCATCTGCTCGAAATTGGATGCCCCAATTAAAGCCCCGAATATATGATGAAAACGCTGGATGTAACCTCTAGCGCAGTGCAAGGCATGGAACACGTAATAAATTTTTTTGTTGCCAGAAAGGTGCTACGGGCCTGACCACAACACAAAATTGAAACTCTATGTGGGACAGAACTTTCAGGATAACGCTCGATGACCGGAACCCGCACCTTTCAATAATGTCCACAAGACGTAAATGCCTGAAGCGGAACGCCCAGATATTCAGGCGGCACACACGACCCTTCTATTCTGGCAAACAGGAGAGGTATTGAGCCCCAATAAACGGAGCTACAGGCCAGACCTTTTGGAGTAATTCATCTGAGCGCCAGAGACGATGCCATATTGATCTATTCCCGATACAACATGATCAATGCTGTGCTTGTCAAGACAGAAAAAAGTGAAATAATAAGCATATGGAAGCACTTTGATTTCATTAACCTTAACAGAGAGGCCACGAATATTACTGTTACAACACTTAAATTAACCGGATCCAGACAAAGGGACAAAACAGCCTTGTCTCACCGAACAGCGCATTGGCACAGGGTTTGACAAGTGAGAATTTACAACTAACCGCGTCGAACATTTGCTGTTGCGAAGTTGCACCCCTTTAAGTACAGTAGACCCAACATTTGCTCGGTCTACAGGCGAAAACCGGAATAAATGGCGAACACGATCAAACGCCTCCGCAAGATCGATCTGAAGCAAAGGAAGCTGATCATTAGAGCAGTAGCAAGTTTCGAGAAATGTATTCGCAACGTGTACACTATTTTGAATTTGGCGGCCTCTCAAACCGCCCGTTTGGTGAGTGCTAATGAGAGCCAACATTGCGAATTGTAGGCGATTTTACAAAATTCTAGAAAAATTTTCCAAAGTGATGGGCCTTTTGCCCTCCACTTAGCGCAGTTTTTCGCCATCTGTACTTTTTGAATTATACTAGAAAGTCTGGTTGTTTGAACTGAATAAAAGCGGACCTGATGAATGTGCTGTGATCTTTGACATCACGAAGTGTACTTGTGTACTGATGCATACATGAGCAATACCTTCGAAGCGCTACAACACGCGGTCGCATTGCACTCGTAAAGGCAAATTGTAAGCGTCGTTTTTACAAAAGTTTCAAGCAGCTTTTTCCTGCTGTAAGATACAAGTGCAGGCTCCGGTATTTTGTGCACAGCGTACCATAAAATGTCGCTGCATTCCATATACGACTTACGCACAGAATGATTTGCAGTATAACATTTTGACGATGCTGTACACAAAAAATTACTCCTAATGCTAGATCACCCCCCCCGCCATGACATAAAGATGCTTCATTGACCTTTCTTAATCTAGCTGAACAGATTGTCCTGCCGTGCGCCTTTTCAATGAAAACACCTGCTTTCCATTTTGACATGAGTTTTTCAATCCACGACTGCCTTTTCTGAAATATACTGAAGCTGCGTTTTCCGTTACGCCTGCCCATGCGTCTCGCAGGTTTTTGCAATAGGCGGAGGCAGCGCTTTGTATTCGAGAACCGGTTCTCATTACCTTACATTCAGAACGAGTGCCTTTGCTGTGGCTGCTGCGAGATAATCGATAGTGAGCTGGGTGCATTCCCTTGTGTCGTTTGCGCAGAAATGTTAGCTATGCTGAGCACTCAACCTCTTTGACATTGCATTGTTGACGGCGATCAAATGTCTCCAGTTTTGGGGACAGCGACTGCAGTTCTTAGGGTTTATATAGCACTGTTTATTTATTACCAATTAACGAAATTTCCCGGAGCGAAGGTGAAGAACAACACTACAAATGAAGTAAATAGAAAAAAGCGGTCAGCCTTCCTAGGCCCACCCCCTGAAAGCTGCCTGTGGTTTAGGTCAGTAGCACAGGGCATAAGATTGGAGATCAAGGTTTGAAGGCCGAAGAGCCTCACATGTAATGAAAACTTCTGAGTTGTTTGGACTCGCAGAGCCCAATATTATGCCGCAAATTGTTTAGCGTTTCGTAATTGTGACTATTATTACAAGCTAACCAGGCGCGCTCTAGTGTTGGTTCCCACGCGAAAGGCAGTCAGATTTTGCTGGAGTAATTCTACCCGGCAGCAACTATGTCTACGGTGTATGATATTCGACGACGTATTGGGCGCCTTTCTCAAATCTGCGTCATTTGTTGCTGTCGTCGACAGCGACATATATATATATATATATATATATATATATATAATGTAACGTGAAGATGTGCACACCAAAAGGGAAAAATATATTTACAGGGAAACAGCTTACAGCCACGCAGCCGAACAACCGGGCACGCGAAGCCCAGCAGAAGAAACGCACTTCGTCCTCTTCGCGTTCCAAGCGCGAGCGCACCAAGCACGAGCGTTCCAAGCACAAGCACAACCGTAGCATAACTCCCGGCGGCAAAAGCACCGTCCCGGTGCTAAGTGGATGATGTAGCAGGCGTGTGGTACGGTTTGAGACGGACTACATGAACGACGTCAGTCAAAGGGCTAGTGGACGACGTCGGAGCATGAAGAGGTGTAATCTCGTAGGTCACGTCGGTCACCTGACGGAGAACTCGATAAGGGCCACTGTACTGACGTAGAAGTTTCTCAGAGAGACCGACATGGCGAGAAGGAGACCAAAGGAGGACGAGTGAGCCCGGCGGATAGTGTACTGGGCGATGCCGGCGGTCGTAAACTGACTTCTGGTAGGTCTGAGATGCGGTGAGCCGGTCTCGGGCGATTTCACGGGCCATAGTTGCTCGGGAGATGGCGTCACGTGCATACTCTGTGGTCGAGGCAGTAGAACTCGGTAGTAATGTATCCAATGGCAGCGCAGGATGCCGACCAAACAGAAGGTAGAAAGGAGAAAAGCCGGTGGTATCATGCCGCGACGAATTATAAGCAAATGTTACATAATGTTACATGTTACATAATGAAAAGGGGAAAAGCAGCTGGGGAGGATCAGGTAACAGCAGATCTGTTGAAGGATGGAGGGGACATCGTGCTAGAAAAACTAGCCACCCTGTATACGCAATGCCTTATGACCTCGACTGTACCAGAAGCTTGGAAGAATGCAAACATTATCTTAATTCATAAGAAGGGAGACGCCAAGGACTTGAAAAATTACAGGCCGATCAGCTTACTATCCGTTGCCTACAAAGTATTTATTAAGGTAATCGCTAATAGAGTCAGGGCAACGTTAGACTTTAATCAACCAAATGATCAGGCAGGCTTTCGTAAAGGATATTCTACAATAGATCATATTCACACCATCAATCAGGTGATAGAGAAATGCGCAGAATATAACCAACCTCTATATATAGCTTTCATTGATTACGAGAAAGCATTCGACTCAGTGGAAACCTCAGCAGTCATACAGGCATTGCGTAATCAGGGGGTAGAAGAGCCTTATGTCAAAATACTGGAAGATATATATAGCAACTGCACAGCTACTATAGTCCTTCATAAAGTCAGCAATAAAATTCCAATAAGGAAGGGCGTCAGGCAAGGAGACACGATCTCGCCAATGCTGTTCACCGCATGTTTGCAGGAGGTATTTCGAGGCCTGAATTGGGAACAGTTGGGAATAAGAATAAATGGAGAATACCTAAATAATCTGAGATTTGCTGATGACATTGCCTTGCTGAGTCACTCAGGAGGTGAACTGCAAATCATGATCAACGAGTTAGACAGGCAGAGCAGATCGATGGGTCTAAAAATTTAACATGCAGAAAACCAAGGTAATGTTCAACAGCCTAGCAAGGGAACAACAGTTCACAATTGGCAGCGAGAGCCTAGAAATTGTGCCGGAATACGTCTACTTAGGGCAGGTAGTGACAGCTGATCCGGATCATGAGAGGGAGATAACTAGAAGGATAAGAATGGGGTGGAGCGCATATGGCAAATTCTCGCAGATCATGAGTGGCAGTTTACCAATTTCCCTCAAGAGGAAAGTGTACAACAGCATAATCTTACCGGTACTCACCTGCGGGGCAGAAACGTGGAGGCTAACGAAAAGAGTTCAGCTTAAGTTAAGGACAACGCAGCGAGCCATGGAAAGAAAAATGATAGGTGTAACGTTAAGAGATCGGAAGCGGGCAGAGTGGGTGAGGGAACAAACACGGGTTAAAGACATCCTAGTCGAAATCAAGAGAAAGAAATGGGCTTGGGCAGGGCATGTAATGCGAAGGCAAGATAACCGCTGGTCTTTAAGGGTAACGGAGTGGGTTCCAAGAGAAAGTAAGCGTAGCAGGGGGCGGCAGAAGGTTAGATGGGCGGATGAGATTAAGAAGTTTGCAGGCAAAGGGTGGATGCAGCTGGCAAAGGATAGGGTTAATTGGAGAGACATGGGAGAGGCCTTTGCCCTGCAGTGGGTGTAGTAGGGCTGATGATGATGATGATGACATAAGGCAAGGCAACGTCCCAATCGCGGTGGTCGGGCGAGACATACATGGATAGCATATCGGTCAGAGTCCTGTTGAGGCGCTCGGTAAGCCCGTTCGTCTGGGGATGGTAAGCTGTAGTGAGCTTATGCTGCGTGCCACAGGACCGGAGGATATCGTCAACTACTCGGGACAAAAAGTAGCGGCCGCGGTCCGTCAGCAATTGATGTGGAGCGTCGTGGTGAAGGATTACGTTCTGCAATAGGAAGTCGGCGACATCGGTTGCGCAACTTGTTGGTAACGCACGCGTGATAGCGTACCGGGTCGCATAGTCGGTCTCGACAGCAATCCAACGGTTGCCGGAGCAGGACGTCGGGAAAGGTCCGAGAAGGTCGAGTCCAACACGGTAGAATGGTTCGAGAGGTACGTCAATAGGCTGTAGAAGGCCAGCAGGCAACGTTGATGGTCTCTTCCTGCGTTGACAGAGGTCGCAGGAGGCAACGTAACGCCGAACAGAGGGGTACAGACCAGGCCAAAAGAAGCGGCGTCGGACCCGATCGTATGTGCGGGAGACGCCGAGGTGGCCTGCGGTCGGTAGGTCGTGTAGTTCCGCTAGGACAGATGAACGGAGACGCTGGGGAACGACTAGCAGGAGCGGAGGTCCGTCAGGACGAAGGTTGCGGCGGTATAGGACGCCATCCTGAATGACGAACAGTTGCAATGAAGGATCTCGGCTGGCACAGTTGAGGCGATCAATGAGAATACGCAAGGAAGAGTCTTGTCGCTGCTCGTCCGCGATGTTAACCAGATCGGAGATAGCGAAGAGGCACGGGCCGAGGTCGTTGTCTCCAGGATCAGGCGGCTCTACAGGGTGCCGAGACAGGCAGTCGGCGTCTTGATGGAGACGCCCTGACTTGTAATGAACAGTGTAAGAATACTCTTGGAGGCGCAACGTCCAACGTCCGAGCCGGCCTGTGGGGTCTTTCAGTGAAGACAGCCAACAAAGGGCGTGGTGATCGGTCACTACGGAGAATGGACGGCCAAACAGGTACGGTCGGAACTTAGCTACGGCCCAAACAAGAGCTAGACACTCGCGCTCTGTAATTGAGTAATTTCGCTCAGCTGTAGAAAGGAGGCGGCTGGCATATGCAATAACGCGTTCTTGCCCTTGGTGACGTTGGGCTAGCACGGCGCCAATCCCATAACCGCAGGCGTCTGTGCGAACTTCAGTCGGAGCCGACGGATCAAAATGGGCCAGAATAGGTGGGGAGGTGAGTAAGTCGACTAGCGAAGAAAAGGCCTCCTCTTGGGCAGGGCCCCAGGTAAAAGGGGTGTCTTTCTTTAGAAGGTCGGTCAGGGGGCGAGCGGTGCCGGCAAAATTTTTGATGAAACGGCGGAAGTACGAGCAGAGGCCGACGAAGCTGCGCACATCCGTAGACGACTGGGGAATAGGGAAGTCCTTGACGGCTTGAACTTTAACAGGATCCGGGCGGACACCAGAAGCGTCGACTAGATGTCCGAGAATGGTGAGTTGGCGGCGACCGAATTTACATTTCGACGAATTGAGCTGTAGCCCGGCTCGACGGAAGACAGAAAGAATGCTCGCCAGTCTTTCGAGGTGCGTGGTAAACGTGGGCGAAAAAATCACAACATCGTCGAGGTAACATAGACATGTGGACCATTTAAAGCCGCGAAGCAAGGAGTCCATCGTTCTTTCGAAGGTAGCTGGCGCATTACAGAGACCGAATGGCATAACTTTAAACTGATATAACGTCCGGTGTGACGAATGCCGTCTTTTCGCGGTCATTGTCATCAACAAAGATTTGCCAATACCCGGACCGAAGATCAATTGAAGAGAAAAATTTGGCTCCGTGAAGGCAGTCCAAAGCATCTTCTATTCTTTGGAGTGGATAGACGTCTTTTTTTGTTATGTTGTTTAGGTGCCGGTAATCAACTCAAAAGCGCCAGCTGCCGTCCTTCTTTTTAACCAGCACAACTGGTGAGGCCCAAGGGCTCGACGAGGGCTCTATGATGTCTTTACTGAGCATCTTGTCCACCTCTTGCTGTATGATGGTGCGTTCTGTACTGGACACTCTGTAGGGTCGTCTGTGAATAGGAGCTGCGTCACCGGTGTTGATGCGATGCGTGACCACAGATGTTCGAGCCAAAGGGCGGTCATCGAAGTCAAAGATGTCGCGAAAAGACGACAGAAGATACCGAAGGTCGTGAGCTTGCCCTGGTAAGAGGTCAGCAGCAATCATTTTTGCATATTCATCAGGTGGTGGGACGTCAGAGTCGCGGCAGTTCGACGAGGGTGGGACGCTTCTCACCGCCGATACGACGCATTCGGCAGCAGGGCACAGCGTGGCGAGCGACATACCTTGTGGGAGCGGCTGAACGTAAGAGGCAAAGTTGAGAACCGGAAGGGACGCTTGATTTGCCGACATGGTGACAACTGTATGCGCAAGGGCAACACTGCGTGTAAAGGGCACATCAGGAACCGGAGTAATGATGTAGTCACCATCGGGAACTGGCGGGACCGAGGAGAAACGGACATAAGTGGCGGCATCGGGGTCCAGGCGGACAAAGTCGGCGGTGCACAGTCGGTGAACAATTGGATCCGGTGGCTCTGAAGGAACAGGTAGAGCAAGTTGAACGATGCTTGTGGCGCAATCTATAAGGGCGGAATGGTCGGTGAGAAAGTCAAGGCCGAGAATGATGTCATGAGGGCAGTGTTCGAGGACAGTGAAGAGCACAGAAGTATGGCGGCCGGCTATTGAAACACGAGCAGTACACATTCCGACGACAATAGACATACCGCCATCTGCAACACGGACCACAGTTGAGGGGGCAGGAGTGAGCACTTTCCTTAGGCGACGGCGAAGACGAGCATTCATGACTGAGACGTGCGCTCCAGTGTCGATCAGAGCGGTAACAGGGACCCCGTCCACGTCGACGTTAAGGATGTTCCGATGAGCATGAAGAGTTAAAGGAGGGTTTTCTGGTCGGGTCGTCAGAGCAGCATCACCCCCAGACGCTGCAGCGATCAGTTTTCCGACCGGGAGCGGGCATATGGGGCCGGCGACGAAGGGTGGCGAGGTCGGGGCGATGGAGATCGACGGCGCTGAGGTGACGACGAACGGTTGGTAAGCGGGGTCTGAGCGTTGTGGCCAGAAGAGTTCGTTTCCGAGGGCGAGGGAGAGCGGCGGGAATATGCAGAACCCGGCGGGTAGCGGCTGTAGGTCGAGGACGGACGGCTTCGGCAGTGTCGAGATATGTGGCCAGGATATATATATATATATATATATATATATATATATAATTGTGGGCAGTAGTTCACTATATAAATGTTTCTAATTTACAGGCTGCATCTTACGTGCCGTCGACGTCTGCGGCCGTGCTTTCAACCATGGAGTTGTTACCGTGGAGGTGTTAGTCAAACAAAACACTGATTAGGACACGACCGCAGTTTTCAACATGTTCATCTTGAGTGCCGGCTCATATTGAACGGCACTGCATTGCGAAAGGAAGCTTCATCCAACGTACAGCCTTTCACGTATTCTCAGAAGATTTTTGTTTCACAGTAAACTGAAGACAAAGGTTACGCTAGCACGAGAGCATACTTTACATAACAGAGTTCACATCAGTCTACAGAACAGCGCTTTCGCAAGCATCAGTGCACCAGTGCTGTAAACACAACGAATGCAACACCACGCAACAAGCCATATTGAAACGTCCTAGTCAGTGTCAGACAACCATGGATTTGCGTGCTGATACCACACCTACACAGATGCGAGTAGTAGGCCCGAGGGGGGTTCCAACGCACTGAGCAGAATCCTAAGAGCACGCATCACACTCGATAACAACAAATGATGCGCGAGGCCAGGCTCGCGTACACGCGATGATTGCTAATCTGATCTCAGGGAACAGCTGCGCGTGGTCAGCGGGGGAAGGCGTTTCATATATAGCTCTCGTTGTAAAAAGATTGCTCTACTTTCAGCCGCTTGATTAGACTGTTCCTGGCTCTGAGAGGTTGAATAGGTAGTAAGACAACTTATGGATCCTCCAGCAGCAACCTTTGAAACTTCCACGACATCTAGCTACCACACGCTGATGTAGCCATGAATCGCCTATTGAGCTTTCTGCTGTGCATGGTTTTTTCAGGACTTATATAATGTTACCGTATAGAGACTTGAAACGTGCGGCTCTGCTCTAGTGATATAAATGTAGAAAGGAAAGAAAACTTTCGAAAGGTAGGTAAAAAATATGCTTCTGTTACGCTAATTGTCAAGCAAATTAATCATATATAAGGCTCCCATGGACAAGATTTATCTCATTTGCAATATGGAAAAATTTTTTAAGGAATGAAATACACGGGCAAATTCTGCGGCACGGCACATGGGTCTTTTTTCAAAGACATTTTAATAGCCTTATTGCATTACCGTCATTCTCCTGTCCGGCGACGGCATTGCGTTCTAGCTGAGCCGCAGGAAGAAGGCAAAGTGCGATGCACGTACCTCTTTAAAAAAAAAATTCAACGCACCACTGACGAGGCACCAATCGATGTGATGAACATGAATGGCTGAGGCATCCGCGGCCGATAGCCTCGTCTGACTGCGGATAAAAGTCATTGTTCGAGAAAACAATAAAGCAGCCTTATCTATGCTTTTTGCGAAATTGTGTGCGAAGACGCTGCGAATTACTTTGAATTACCTTAAAATGGAATAGTTTCTTGGTATTTCCTTTGTGTAGAAAGTTCTATGAATTCCAAGAGCTCTGTTCTATGAATAAGCTGACTGGAGAGAAGGACGAAAACAGACAGATATCGGACGTGGTGCTCTTGGCGTCGTTTCGTGTTTGTCGCTACTGAGGGCATTCAAAAAACATAGCAAGGTATTACTAACCAGCTTCTTTCGATGCTTTGCTGAATTAGAACCATAAGGCGGTAATCGTTATATGAGATGGAAAAAAAATAGCAGCTGGATTTAAAGGCAAATGATGCGTCTTAAAAAGCTAAGAACATATATCACATCATATAGATCTGACTAACGCTGAGAGACGACGCTTATCATGGCTGTTCTAAAAGAAACGCTCTACATATTGTTCCGTGAGGTGTACAGGAAAAATAGCTATTTGTTTTTGACTTCACTGTCATTCGATTAAGCTCTGTATTTCGATTGTCATTTGACTAAAAGTGTCTAGGCATCTATCCGTTAGCATTTTCTTCTTCGTCATGTAATGATGTCTTTTCAGACAATGTTTCTTCCGTGGGATGAGAAAAGATTTGGGCGATGCGAAGTCGGAACATTAGAAAGGCCGAGGCAATGCACGTAGTGCTTTGCCAGAAAGTCTCTTATTGTACGAGCTTTTGAGTCTGCACATATTTGCAGGAGAAAATACAGCTATTGGCGGGCTCATTTCCCACTATAAACTCTTTCCCTGAACAGGATTTCACATAAAATTCAGTCCTTCTATTGTCGGGCGGGCACAATTTCCTTTGGAACACACCCTTTGAGACAAAGAAGACGATTATCTTTCATCTGATTTTTGAATTGCCCATTCGTGTTTGCTCTGGTTGAGGAGAGGCGCTGGTATGCAGCTCTGTGCTTTGGTTCCTGGCTTCACCAAGATCGTCTGTGGTTTAATGAGTACTTACCATAATCTGTGTAGGTTTATTATCTTAAAGCAGAACTGTTGCTGCGAGAGGTGGCGTATGGGGAGGAAACTGACTTCAACCACCTTATTATGTCTTTGGTTTGCACGAATGTCACACGGTACCGGGGTAAGTTTGCATTTCACTTCCACTGAAGCATGGTTGCAATGCCTCGATTGTCTGCAGCCTGTTCTTAGCGGCGGAATTTCCTCGCCTTTGTGAGCTGGCCAGAAAATAAATATGAATGATGATTAAACGACAAATATTGGGCACACCTTTGTTACGAGACCGTGTCTCTACACTTTCGCATTCTTTTGCTTCTGAAATCTTTTGCATCCCTGATATGTTATAGGTAAACTTCCAACAGCATGACCTTTATTTTTACCTTCAATTAAGAGAGCACATCCTTAACTTTAACAGTGGCAACTAGATTAGAACGAAGGGGATACATACCGACCACAATTATGTACAGCCGTGGTCAGAAGCATTAGCTACACATGGTCTGCTTTTGAGCAAGTCTTGAGAGCTCCAGGGAACCTTAAAGGCCAAAATGCCTTCATAAGCTCAGATAAGGGTTTTTCTCACCTTACACAAGTTTACAGCTTCATGGTTGCTTTGAGTGTTCCATTGCATTGCTTAAAAACCAACCATATTCCCTGACAACGTGACGCCGTGTACGCATGACTAGGGCTAAAATGCATATGGACAGCAAATGATAGGCTTTGAGAATCAGCAATGTGCAGTCAGAAATATTTCTGCTAGATATAGCTTTCCCTGTGCGAAATTTAATGATATACTGTTAGCACGACCAATACATTCTTATTTGTTTACTTTCGGCGCCTTCATTGGACGAGTGGGAATGAAATAAACGTTCTTATCCACACATGGTCGCTGCATTACTCTGACCACTACAAAAATTGACCGACCAACGTTAATCAAGGGAAAAGAATCTTTCACATTCTTTTGACGAGTCCGACTTAGGAAGGCGGTGTAAAAAGTCAACAATTTTTAGCGAAAAAAAATCCTGTCAAAAGCATGCCCTCCATACGACGAATCATTCACCTCATGCCAACAATGGTATCGGGAGGACTTGCTTGTCACACAAGGTTGCGGAACAGCTACAAAGCTTGCACATGTGTATTGAGCTTGTATGTCATACCTCAAATATACAAAAAGATTTTTGAAGTGATCAGGCAGGAGACAGGCTTTATGTTAGATTATCTGAGCGTACTCCTGAATGGTTTTGCAGAAGAAAATGCAGCATGTTAGAAAACTTGGCACAACATGCTGATGTACTACCTTTCGTGGTGATAGGTAAGATGTATGCATGTAGATTTCGTGATCTAACATGGTTCGCAGCACGCACATGGCCGACCGTTAACTCTTTTTACGTGCGCTCTGGAGCACCTATCTTTGGTAGACACAAACGAAGCCGTTTGTCGGTCATTAGTGTCGTCGTAGAAGCGGTATACCGATATTTCTCGTCCCGTATTGTTTAATATCACACTCCCTTAACGGGATTGCACGCATGCAGGAGCATTGAATTATGCCCTAAATTTCGACAATATCAAAATATACATCTCTTGCGTATACGGTATCCCAACTTGCGCACACAAATCAATGCCCACTTCAAGCAAAGACCAATAAGCATCGCTGAATGCAGCTAGCTTGAGTGGCCTATGAAATAATGTTGGCAGAGACGCTTAAGGCTGCTGAGCAACCTGAGGCAGTAGTCATTAATTAAAACGTTACAGAATTAGCGCACAGAATCAGCGCACGCACACACACTGACGGGCTTACGCCTTAAGAAAGCATAAGCCTTACTTGCCCCATTGGGCGAAAACCCGCCTGTGTGTGTGTGCGTGCGCTGATGCTGGATGGTACGCGGTGCGTTGTTAAAAGCGGCCGTAGTGCGTGAACAGGTGAAGTGAAGACATCGCACATAGAAGGCGCGAGTACAACGAAGATGTCACTCTAAGACGTCACGAATCCAAGCATCAATATAGTTGCCGGCCCTTCCTTTGAATGCTTGCAGCACTGCGCTGGCACGCAGCAGCGAGGCGCTCTAAGACATCGAGAGAGACAGTATTACGACAGCGAGTTGCTCAGTCAGTCTCTCGCCTCCATTAGTTTTTCTGTCCGCTGCCGGGTGTCAACTGCATGCAATAAATGCGCGACACATACGAACTCTGCCAGTATAAAAAATACTTTGTTGCTTTGTGATTTTCTGCGTGAAGCAACAACTAGCACCACTCTTGCATTGCTAGTAATTCTAACTCTGGCACAGGCTCCGGTTTTGCGCTTTAAGCTGATCTGGCGGAGCGTCATGCATTCATTCGCACTTGCATTGCTTTTCTTTCCTAACACTTAATTTAAAAAAAAAGTCAGTTCTTTCTGGGTCGAACTCTATCGCGCAAAAACCTGGTGCCCAAATATGTTAATTGTTGCTGGAAATAAGCCTTTAGGAACTTTATGCGAGAACGCAAACAATGCTCAAAGTGTAGTCTTAAGTGCAAAGGAGCCGGCCGCGACATCATGACAATAGGCCGAAACAAGTGGCTCGACGACTGCCTTTTAGGGAAATTCGCCGTTTCGCTCTCGAGTTGTCTACGAATATAGAAAGTGTTCAGTGTTAGTATCGGCACTACCACAACGGGTCGGACCGCAAAGATTTTAGTCAATGTCACCGCACAGGCGTAAAAGGTTGAGCAATCAGAGAAGTGATCAGCAGAGAAGTGAGGACTCAGTCGCATAGTTGGCCGGGATAATGAGAGTATGGTTTGTAAAAAAAAGCACACTGACCGCACCCTCCTTGGGATGCAGTCTGACCCCGTTGACCAGAACCGGCAACGCACTCCCTCGCCAGAACACGATTCGGCCACCGTGGCTTATTACTTGGCTACAACCTCCTATACGACTAAACCGTTTAACCTTGAGCAGACCAACGTCGGCCCAGAGCTGCAGACCAACTGACCAAGACAGCGGTCGGACCTGTGGCGCAGCAGAGGGTGCAAAATATATCTGGCTCAGGACAGGCCGCCATTGGAATCTGAACCTGGCAACGTTTAACGCTTGAACGTTATCCAGAGAGACTAGTCTGGCAGCGCTGTTCGAGGAACTCGCGGGTAATGCGATGCAGGCGCGTATCCCAGGGGGCGGCCCGACGTTGCCCGGGTAGCCTCCCTTAAATTGCACTCACCCCCCCCCCCCCCCGCAGTGCGTTAAGCATGGGCCCTGCACTCCCCCCCCCCCCTCCCCCCGCCCCGGCTTCACCCTATACAACTGCCGCGGGCCCTCCTGAAAACAATTTCCGGCTACGGGACTGATGCGATGACATAGGGCTTAGTGGTGTTGGCAGGGCAAATGAGGCAGATACAGTGCTAACGGGTGTGCGCGTAATATGCTATCGTGGAATAGCGGACAGGCGAGAAATAGGGATGGTAATCCTCATCAATCAGCATATAGTTCATGACATAGAGGAATTGTATGGTATTGCCGAGAGGGTGGTTGTTGTGTATTTAGGGCTAATCTTCTATGCAGACAGCGAACCAGCCGTGAGCAAAGTAAACACACGGTATACTAAACTGATGGGTGGCTTAAATATCAATGTACCAAAAAGGCAGGCTGGAGACTAGCGATAGGCGTATATGGAATAGGCTCGAGGAATAGCGGGAAGTATTAATAGAGTTCGTCGAGATAAATAACTTAAGGATCATTACTACTTTGTGCATATGAGAAAACAGGAAGTAGACGAAGAAAAACCTAAAGCTTGAAGCTAAAAGTGTATAGACTTCATGCTCTTCGGTACACCTGGGAGCATGCAAATTGTGAAGGTCCTTGGAAAGGGGCGTTGAAGCGACCACATTATGATAATGTCTTTAAGTGGCCTAGGCTAGAAGACGGAACGAAGGAAACTTGTAAAGTGGAAGCCATTTGGTGATTTAGCGGTAAAAAGAAATTAGAGGAATGCAATATATAGCTTCATAACAGATAATTGGCTTTAACTGAGCACGATGAAGATAATGTTCCAGCCATGAACGATAACTTCACAGCTGTCATTACGGAGTGCGCAATAGAAGTATGCGGTAGCATGGCTAGACAGGATACCGGCAAGCTCTGTCGGGAGGCGAAATATCTGATTAAGAAACGCCAAGGCATGAATGTCAGAAACCCCACAGACAGATTATAACTGGCAGAAGTATCAAAGTTAATCCATGAGCGCAAGGTAACCTATATAAGGAAGTTTGTATTGCAGATAATCGAGCACTCTTTAAATAGCGAAGGTAGCCTAAAAGTCATTACGAGAAAACTAGGCCAAGGCAAAAATCAAATATATGCGTCTACAGGCCAACAGGGCAATGTAATTAGCTACATGAATAACATAGTTCAAGTAGCTGAAGAATTGTACACAATTCTGTAGAATGGCCTATGTAATAAAGACGTAAATCAGATAGGCAGTATCACACTGCAACACGACGTCGGGCCAGTAAAGAGAGAGGAAGTAAAGGATGCCTTAGGAGCTGTCCAAAGAGAAAATGCAGCTGGTGAGGATCAGGTAACATCAAATCGGTTGAAGGCCGGAGGAGAGATTGTGCTACAAAAACTAGCCACCCTCTAAACGCAATCTATTATGACCTCTAACGTACCATAAGCTTGAAAGAACGTTAACATCATCTTAATTCATAAGAACGCAGACGTCAAGGAATTGAGAAATGACAAATCAGTTATCTTACTGTCCGCTGCCTATAAGGCAGTTACTAACGTATTAGTTTTTAGGGTCATGACACCGTTACAGCTTACACTTCAATAAGCGAAATGATGAGCCAGGCTTCCGTATAGGGTACACGACAATAGGCCATATTCACAGTATCAAACAAGCGATAAAGAAATGTGCAGAACATAGCCAACCCCTACACACCCTATAAACAGGTTGTGTAGCCTTCAGAGAGCTAAAAGTTGAGGTGCCAGTAAGAGCGAGTTAAAAACAGCGCCGTTGTGTCCGTCTGTTCTTCGTCTCTGTTTCTAAGTTGCGTTGTTGTTTAGAGACTAGCCGATCATCCACGCTTGCAAACTATTTGGCTGAGTCGAATACTCACGTAAGGTCACGTGACCTAGGTGGTCCCTCTGCCTCCTAGGTTGCTGTCTGGGCAACACCTGCCATAGTCATGCTCGTGATTTTTCGCTCACAACGCCGACAGCGCCGATGCCGTATATTCTGGGTAACGGGGCCTTTAACGCTATTACGTTAATGAGGTCAACGCATCAAGCTACGGAAAGGAAAATAATGTACGGAACGTTAAGACTCAGAAAGAACGCAGAGTGGGTCCGGAAACAAACGCGGGTAGCTGACATTCTGTTCGAAATCAAGAGGAACAAATGTGCGTGGGCAGGGAATGAATGCCAAGGCGAGATAACCGATGGTCCTTGAGAGCAATGGGCTGGATTTCAGGAGAAACTTAGAAGCGGGGACAGGAAATTCCGTTGGCAGAAGAAATGAAGTTTCCGGGGATAGGCTGGCCGCATCTGACGCGGGAAGAGGTGATTTGAAGAGATATAGGAGGGCTTATTGCCCTGATGTGGATGTAGTGGAGCTAATGATGATGAACGAGATATTCAGGACAGCTTGTGCCGTATTCATTCAAGTTATGTTTGCCTTGTATTGCGCTAGCATAAATGGCTAACTCAGCATTAACTGTCAAGGTATTTTCATTTCACGGTATAAAAAATCAGCGACTGTGAGAGGAACGTGAAGTTATGTGTGGGAACGGAGCATTCTTTTTAGTTACTACAAACAGTGTACGGTTGGGCCTCTATAACTAGGCTTAATTTCCTTAATAGGATACTGAAAAGAATTGCTCGGATCGTGTCACATGGTACTAGTGATACAAGTAAAACTTTAACAGGAAAAATGAAAAGATTAGGCTGTTTTATTTACTTGTGTTTCTTGTGTCCATTGTTTTAAATAAACATTTCTTCGCTAATTCTTTCAAAATTATAAACGCAATACAACGCGACTTAGGCTTAGTGGAAAGATTTGTTTCACCAAGAGTGTCTTGATGCTAGAGGAAAAGGACCAGAGCATATTGCATTCCATTCTATTTTATTCAATTGCCTGTTGAAGTTGCACCAGTGTCTGTATGTAAGGCAAGGAGTCCAGTTCACTAATGGGTTTAGAGCCTAATAATTTAAATATTTGCGCGTGTTTTGACTGCGCGCTTTGTTCTTAACTATTCATCGTTCTGTAGGTAGGAGATAAAATGGAAAAAAATAAATAAATCTCGGTATTCTTAACGGCCAGCTGCAAGTTTGCGAATGCCACCTGTAAAAGTATTCAACATCTGTTGCAAAGTTGACTGAGTTTTTTTTTCTTCTTTGGTTGTTTCCTTGTTTTTCTTCAGCAATTGTATCATGTGCGGTGGGAATATTGTTTTTCGTTCATTTGAAATGGGTAGTATATTTCCTCTTGCCACTTTGCTGTACTGCCCTGTTCCGCAAAAAGCACCAATGCTTGTGCGGACAGGTTTTACTATGTGACAAATGTTTTGCAAATAAACATCAACATCAACTTGTCCTTCGACTTACAACCCGCAGCTGCCCGCCCCAGGCGCGTGGAGCCTCCGCTACTGAGCCTCTCCTCAGGCTCCTTTCTTTCAGCAGCTCCAGCAGATGTAGAATGCCACACTCCTCTGCTCTCTCCATACTAGCCCTCTTCCTTCATCACCCTGCGGATGGTTCCGCTTGCAACCGCCCTTCGTTTACGCGTTCTTTGCTCTTATGATACCCTCCTCTTTCCACGGTAACCACCCCCCCGGACAGGTGAGGTTGTAATTACACTCAAACTGTGCATTTCTCAGCTCTAAAAATATCCCCCTTCTACGGTAACCACCCTCCCAGTTGTTGCTATGGGATTCAAAATACGGTTACGCACTATTATACATCGATGCGAAACCACGCAGAGGCCGGCAACTTCATCGCAGTAGCTGTATACAAAGGGCAAACATTGTTTACCGGCAGGCTGGAAATGTTGAGCATTTCTACGGGACTATTCGACGAACTCCTCTCGAAGCCATCCAAATGAGTGCAGATTTCATGGATGCTTTTGGGCCGACGGTATTGTTCAAAGGTGGTGCAGCCGGTCAGTTGTGGGCAAATGATGCGCGGTTTATGGCTTCCGATGATGGGGCTGTGGCGCATAAGCGGTGGTCAGACGTTGCTTATGTGATGAAAGAGGTAGCCGGCAGCACGCCACAGCATTTCTGTAATGTTAATAGAATCACGAAGTGATACCGGTGAGGGCCAGAGCGCGGCGGGCGGCGCATATGCATGGCAAGGAGCATGTGAAGAGAGATGGTGAAATAAGCAAAAGTGAGGCATGCCTACCTGACGGTTCATGGCAATGATGGATGGCAGGCGCAGCGTTTTTAGCCTAGGATGCTGTGTGGGGCACAGATATATTCAATAATCATTCATCGAAACGATCACCCGATAATGGGCATATCATCTATTGGTGTAATTTTCTTCGAATGATTAGCTGTATTTTGCCTAACACCTTTCATACCTGATGTCTGCGCCATCAGGGTGTTTCATATCGACGTTATAGATACCATTGGTGGAATTATGTAAGTTACGCGCGCATCAGCTCGGCGTCAATTATGTTCTCTGCCTGTCTAGAATCCAGCTATCGCGGCGGCAAGTCTGAGCACAGGAAAGAATGTTGAAATCTATTCCCATGCTTTCATGTGTCCAAGTTTTCTAGCGCAGCTTATCGTTCTTACCTTTCTTGATACTTTAAGAGTTTTCAGCTGAAATTGGTAGGTGTGTATGCCTGAGATTGATGAAGTGAATTTTCAGTAGGCATTTCTGGCACTACAAGGAAGCGAGACCTTTCTCAAAATCCCGTATGAGAAACAATCATTTAGTAGTGAGTTTTGCACGTAGTTAGTTTCTGTTTCTTAGGCCATTGGATCTTGCCAGCCACCTACCCTTATCCAAGAAGGTGTAGCGAGAACACAAGAATAGTGAGCTCCTATGCATCTTCTATGCTTTGCATGGAGATACTGCACACAACGGCGGTTGCGCACACAACGGCCTTCACAATTCTCGCTGCCGGCGGACAAAATCACCTTATGGTCGAAGCAGCGGCATTCTGTCCGTGTGGTCTTCCTGACACTGCTTATTTCTTGGCACCACAAAGGGATAATTATAAGAGCTCATTTCGAGAGATAAACTTCGAAGCTAGCAAACGGTGAAATTCAAGTGATCTGCCTTTCTTGCCTATCCCCTTAAATATCTCCATAGCTGACTTCAGCAGTGCACGCCATAACACATGAAACTTACGCAATGTTTACGGAGAATCGTCCTTGGGGGCGTGGAAATCAAATATGGCAGTCATTACAAATTGTTATCCAAGCAAGCGCAGCAGTCAGGCTACACGCTTTTCTTTGTGCCCGTATGCCTGTGTTTGGGCAGATTCCAATTATTAATCAGGCAGCGCCAGGTTAAACAGGCATCCCACAACACAGTTGTATTTTACTGGTACTAACCAACGGGATTGAAACGTGGAGGCTAACGAAAAGGGTGCACTTTTAGTTAAGGGCAACGCAGTGAGTGTAACGTTAACAGACCGCAACCGGCCGGAGTGGGTGAGGGAACAAACGCTGGTTAATGACATTCTAGTCGAAATGAAGAGGAAGAAATGGGCTTCGGCAGGGCATGTAATGCGAAGGTAAGATAACTGCTGGTCCTTAAGGGCAACGGGCCGGATTGCAAGAGAAGGCAAGCGTAGCAGGGGGCGGCAGAAGTTAAGGTGGGCAGATGAGATTACGAAGCTTGCGGCATACCGTCGGTGCAGCTGACAGAGAACAGGGTTGAATGGAGAGACATGGAAGAGGCCTTTGCTCTGCAGTGAGCGTAGTCAGGCTGATGATGATGATGATGAACAAATGGCCCCTGCCTTTTCAATGAAAAATTGTTGTACTATATCCCTCTCTGTTTGATCCTTGTGTTGGAAGATAGCTTCGTTGCCTTCTAATATCGCTCTGAAATCGCATTCCTTCTATCACAAGCTAAAGATATACGCTGGCGGCACGTGCTTAAAATAAATTTCGCCTTTATGAGCCTGATGCCGAAACCGCCACCAGAGTGGTTTTCCTTGCGTGATCTCCTTTTTCTACCACAAAAAAAAATTCTAGGAAATAGGCCATATATTCTAGGATGGTACATGAATGCTGGCTGCCAAGGAAGGGTATTAGCCAAGTCATTAGCATCGTCATCAGCGTAGCTGCACCCACTGCACGTTAAAGGCCTTTTTCATGTCTTTCCATAAAGGCACATAAAGTCAAAAATTACCTTATGCACGCGACGTCATCGTCTACATTTAGCTTGCAAAGGAAGGAAAGCGCGGAGCGGCAAATTTTTTACCATGCCAATTAATGTAATCTTAGCAGGGATTAGTGCCCTCCACGCAGTTTGGCGCGCTGGTACAGAAATTGTTTATTTGGCTCCAATCTGCACGCAAACAGAATACAACCCCGCGGCGGCAATAGTAGCAAGTGCGTTCGACGGTCGACGTGTAAAATTTGGTCGTCACTCTGAGCTGTGCTATATTTAAGAAAAAAATGGAAGTGTGGTTTTCATAACACCCACAAGAAACGCAAACGCCGGTGAAGGAGCTGTCTGAGGTTACAATCTCTGCACTACAAGCGCAGAACGAAGGATTAGTGTCCACACCTACACGCCATCTCTGGTCTTTTACTGCTTGTTCCGTCGTCTTGGTTTGCAGTGCTAGACGTCAGTTTGTTGCTGGAAGAAAGATGTATGGGGAGGATATTAGAACAATGCAGTAATAAGTGCCGAGGACGCTTTGTACAGCGTCACCAAAGTCAGCTGGCCCCAAAGAAGGTGCGAAGCTGGCCAGGCCCGACACTTGAGGGAAGGGGGCTATATGTCCTGAGCAAAATGATTAGCAGTAGGGCAGGAAAAAGAGAGATACGTTACGCATTGGCCTGGAACCCGAGACAATTGGGGACGAAGCGGAGCGGCGACTTCGGCACACGAAAGGGAATGCTGTGCTGAGGACTGTATGTCGATACGCAGAAGAATGTGTTACGAACTGCATCGGTAGGCAAGGAATCTAAGTTGTGTGAGGGAAGAGTTATTTCGTATTTGTAATGAGAAGTGCCCCACGTTAGTGAATAAGACCGGGAGATCTTATGCGCCCGCGGTGGAAGTTGGCGGGCCAGAAAAGGCACCACTCTTTCTTTGGATTCTCAGCCTTACCTGAAACCCCCGTGGGTGTGAGTGAGGACGAAGTTTCGTGATAAGAACTTGTAGAACAACTTTGATGTACAAAGAATCGCAGCTGATACAAATTCCTCGTAAAGTGTGCGTCGAATCGTGGCATATAGTTTACATGGAACGGTTAGGAGGAGGTTGGGAGAGGCACCGTATACCTGTGGTTATCGACATGCTCTAGAGAAAAGCACTTGGAAGGGAATAAATGTAAGGCCTGAATTTGAATGCTACAATCACGCCTTCCTTACACGCAATGCAGTTAGCAGCAGGTGTGACCTAAGGTATTGCTGATCTTTATTGTTTAACTGCCCAAGCGCCGTAGCTCCTGGGTGCTGCAGCTAAGCGGCGACACTGAAGTTCTCTTCGTCGGGAACGTTTAGCAACATTGTGTCAAGCGTTGTCGTTGCCTCCCTGCCATGAACGACCCTCAAAAGTATTCTGCGCTGTTTTGTCCATTACATGTTCTCGGCAAACAGTACACACGGTAAGATGACTTCCCACGGCTTGTGCCTGTTATCAAAGTAAAGCATAGCGCTGTTTTCCGTGGTTCTGGGTGAACCCGTAACTTCATTCCGAAGCAGTCTAGAAACTGCAGTTCCACGCACGCTAAGTGTAAAGTCTCTGTCGTCAAGGTGAGCCCTTACGGCATGACTGTCCTCGAAAGTATCGGAAGCCTTTTATGTGACCGTCAATTCAGCAAGCAAAGAAAATGTGATCTATTTGTACCTAGCAAATTATCAAATTCGGACCTGCGTTTTCAAATTCGGACTGGCTATTATACACTGCAACACTGTCCGTGCGGCTAAACCCCGAAATGGCATTTCGTAGAACTTGCAGAGAACATCGGGCTAGGTGAATGCGGTCGTTTTCGACTTCATTAGTCGGCTTCAATAAGCGAAGCGCTGCCGCTGTAGCGACCATCGAACATCGTGGAAAAAAACCTGGTGTCGCAATTCGGTCTAGTTTCTTATTGATCCTAGTAGAAATTCGAGGTTGGAGGTTGTTTCACTGTTCAGTGGGCGGAAATCGACGCAGAACAGAAGGTTTTCTTTTCTGCGTGAAAAGCGCAACCATTCTCCACGAAGGGTTCCTGTAGGGTTTAGTCATGCTTCGCGGACTATTTTGTGCAGGTTGTTCCGATTAGCTTCGCGTTCTCACATTTCCCACTTGGTGGCTGTTTTTCCCGATACCTGGGGCCTATTCGTCAATTATGTTTGAACGTTTAGCCATAGTTGTTCCGCTTATGTTTTACGAGAATAAAACTAGTTATTGCAATGTTGGAGTATGCTGTGTTGTGGTCTTGTCTCTGCTAAAGCGGGGCTCATTAATGCCAAAGATGGGCCCTGAATCAAGGGCTTTGCTTGCAGATGAAACTTTCTAACTTTTTAACTCTGTAACAGATTTAACATTCAGCAAGGTTAATACAAGGCCGGAGTACGCGAGTAAGTGGTGCTTCTTTACGAAAACATCTGACATAATCCCCGTAGCCAAAAAGCGGTCCAATTAGAGCTGGCACATGCATCGCGAACATCTATGGGTCATGTCTGAGTTTGAGGAACAACACTCGCAATAGACAGCCTTCCACGAAACATCGCGTAACGTTTCTGTACGTCTGAAAAACCCTATATTGAAAACTACCGTCTGATACAGTAGATCCACGATTAAGTGAAAAGAAAGGTGCAACACCTTGATCAAATGCAACCCCAAGGTCAATTATTATCATAACAGATGTAGAAAGAAATTGCGCAGCCTCTTATATGGTTTGCGCAAATTGAACAGCAGTTCGCCGAGCTGGACGGGCTGATAGTTAGACCTTCTTTTCCTGTTACTAACCCACGTCATGGGTAACCTGGTCCACATAAACAATCGAAGCTGCGTTTTTACCCTTTATTGATGGTATAGCTGCACTACCGCACTGTACATATGCGCTCTCCTGAAATAAAGTTTTGTTTGCGATAGAGAGATTAAGATCCGCGTGTGGTCGCTTTGGAATATTTGATTATCACAAAGAGAGTGATTTCCATACTATAGGCACTTGATTCAAAGTGCAAACAACGAAGCACAAATTATTTGATAAAATGCTGTACTTTTATATCGCGGTCAAGAAATATATTATTGTATAGTTGTGTAAGAAACTTTCGTTGTAAAGATCATGGACTAATAGAGTTCGAAGGTGGAACGTAAAAGAATGCAAACTTTGTGCCAGAATATTCGCAGTGGCCATCGAGTGGGAACTCGGAGCATAACTCACGTGATAAAAAGTCTGCAAAGCGAGAGCTATTGAGTGATCTATAAAAGTTCCACTGTCGAAACTAGAAATGATACCTTCAAAAAATGGTACCAAGAAAGTGCATTCGCGCCTAATTTACCTCAATTTTAATAAAAGAAATGAATAGCCGATGCAAATTCGCAAGGAACCATTCTTTCATTCAGTGTGCACAAAATATAGGCCTCAACGACAAAACCATATTAAGGTTAAATTCATGAAAGAAAACAAATGAATCGCCAACAGTGATGAAAGGCAATCTTATCACTGCTGTTTAAGCGTTCAGCAAAGCGTGCCCTATATTACTTATGAAGAGCGTTTCATCTCAAAACATTAATATAATTCGTTTTGACAAAAACAGCGGATATAGGCTTTTTTAGTGTTTGCACTGGCTTATTGGACATTTCCTTTTCACCAAAACAAAGTAAAAAAAAAGTGGTACAATGCTTCGACGAAATCTTTTGAACCCTATACTGAAACCGTAGCGAAATCAGTGGCGAGCGAGAATAAACCACGAATAGCAAGGCAATTGAAATGAGCAAAAATATAAATAGGCGAATGATGTCCTTTCTAATAAGAGAGTAAGCTTCATTCTATTTCCCCAAAAACATGGGCTGGAAAGTTCGGCCTGAAACATGTTTCAAGAAATGAGTAATTAAAAACTGATGGCAGTCTAGCATTGCTAAGCAGGAAAGATTGTGCAAAAGCAGGTGTTTTTAAGTAGACACCACCGCCATCTGTTGTTGCTGAGAAAGCCCAGGCGCGCTGTCCATGTAGAAATAGGCTAAGCCGCACCCGGCTTTTCACGCTCGTTTTAATATCATCACCACGCTACTCGCCTCCTCTAAATGAACTGAGCCTCTTAATCATTTCCTCCTCACTGCCAATTTAGTAAAGGAACGCCGGAGAGCCTTTGCTCAAGGGTAGCGTTTGTCAACGCCAACGCCTTTTGCATCAGTGTCGCGTTTCTGCCAACGCATGGAGGGCACACCTTTCTGTCACTATGGCAGTGTAGCTCAAAGCGCGAATGAGGTGTCCACTGACCCATGGAGCCAGCTACGCACGGTTCCTCTCCTTTCGTGACCGTCTCAGAGGCTTCACATCTACCTGCGCATTTTACGGTGCAGGAGGCTAATATGGGGCTTTTTGAACAGGTATTGAAGTTGATGGAGACGACAACGTGCAATTGCGGATAGCGGAAGTGTGACAGTTTCGCACGAGGTGCTAACATTTATGGCGATAGCATAGTGCTCTCGAGCAGTAGCCAGGGAAGCGGGTTCGAAACTCAGTAGGAACAATGATTATTTTATTCCTTCAGGCATCTGAGAGGCTTCAGACAAATATCGCCTTTTTCAGGATTGCTACTGATGAAGTGCTTTGGCACTAAAACTATTAGCTGCCGCCGTGACTCAGAGCTTATGGTGCTCGGCTGCTGAACCGAAATATGGGCGTTTGATTCCGGCCGCGCCGGTCGAATTTCCATGGAGGCAAAATTCTAGAGGCCCGTGTACTGTGCGACGTCAGTGCACGTTAAATAGCTCCAGGTGGTCGTAATCTCCGGAGCCCTTGACTACAGCGTCCCTCATAGCCTGAGTCACATTGGGACGTTAAATACTCATAAACGAAACCAAACTAAAACTCTTAGGCGATCCTCGTGATCCTCGGTAGATCGTTGGAATGTGTTAGAATTTTCTGTTGCTGATCATTATGTCGCAGTTCCAACTTCAGGGTGTGGTGCGGCAGCGTTAATAGATTAATGCCTCATACAAGCGCGGATGGTCATTCTCTACTTCCCATGCATTGATCGCTGGAACTCCTGATTCAACTGAGCAAAAAAGAACTGGTGAATCCCTGATTGTCGTCGGCACTGTGGCTAGGTAAAATTTTGCTTTTTTGAGTAGTTACAAGCATTTGAAGCATTAGTTGCCGGCATGCTTTCGAAAGCGCGTGTATTTTGGCACTATGCAGCCAAACATTTTCCAGCCGCAGCGAAGAGGATAATCGCTCTTTCAAAATTTTAAAACCTGATTGGGCGATCACAAACTGCCGGCTATAGATCTCTATTTGAAACAGGCGCCCAACTCCAGCACATAAAGAGTTAATTATTAAATATTTGTCAAACAACACACTACATAAAACAATTCATCGATTTTCTGGTGCCCGCCTATACTGGCAACATTCCTTCGCAAAAGTCATATTTTTATTCCAAAAATTCTATTTTTGTAAATTACTTAGTGTTCCCTGAAACGCCCTGTATTTTTCACCCGTCAGGCCATCGAAATTCCGAGAACGAGAGATAATATCCTACACGCCATCTCAAAGATCTGTGTGGGAACGAATATTTTTGAAATGCGTACAAACTGAAGGCGCGAAATCCAGCTCCCAACCCTCATCAGCGGAGAAAAAATGTCCAACAGCGATGCAGGCAATATTTTTTCACCATACTCGAGCCCTTTTTCATAAAAGGTTAAAGCATCTTTTGCCCGCTCAAGATACAAGTGCTGACTTCACTGCATTCCTGCACAGCGTTCCATGAAATGTCGCTGCTTTTCATGTACGTCTAAAGGCCAAACATTCTTGCAGTATAGTAGTTGTGATGATGTTATTCAGAAAAAAAATACTTAGAATGTCAGATCACTTACCCCAGTGAGCTTCGCTAAACCAGCTGAAGACATTGTCCTGTCGTGTGCCTTGTCGAAGAAAACGCTTGCTCTCCAGTTTTAATTGAGTTTCTCCGTCCAAGCCTTCCTTTTCTAAAGTATGGCCTACAGCTGCGTTCTCGGTTGCGCCTGCCACTCCATCTTGGATGTTTTCGCAGTCGACTGAGGCAGCGCGTTGCATTTAAAAACCGAATCTCATTACCATGTTGTCAGGACGAGTGCCTTTGCTGAGGCTGCTACGAGGCAATAGTAAGTAAGCTGGGTGCATTCCCCTGTTTCTTTTGTGCAGACACTGTCGCTATGCAGAGCGCGCAACCCGGTTAACGGCGGTCAACAGCCTCCGGCGGTGGGGACAGCGACCGTGAATTCTTAGAGTTTAATGGCGCTATTCCTTTTTGAGCATTTTGAAGGTGAAGTTATCAGAGCCAAGGTGAAGAAAGACACTACAAGAGCAGCACACAGCTTAAATAAAGCTGCCGCCCTTCATTGTCACTATTCTTTCAAAGCTGCCCATTGTGCAGGTCAACAGTAGACAATATAAGATTTCAGTTCAAGGCTCGAATGCCGATGAACTTCATACATTATTTAACTTTATGATTTTCCGGACACGCAGGGGACAAAATTATGCCACAGAGTTTTTTAGTGTTTTATAATCGCGACTAGCGTTCCAACCAACGGGATGCCCTGTAGTTTTGGTTGTCACGCGATAGGCGACCTTATTTCTCTGGAATAATTGTACCCGCCAGAAACTCTCTCTTCAGTGTTCGAGATCGGTTGATTTATTGGGCGTCTTATTTAATATCTTCGCCAATTTCTGCTATCGCTGCCAGCGACATATTTTGTATTTTGAGCCGCAGTACTCCGAGTAAAAGCTTTCAGTTTACTGGTAGAATTACGTGCCACATGAAATCTCATGTCGGTGCTCCCCACACCAAACAAAGTAGGACGCGGCCGTACTTTCCTATAAGTTCACCCTGAATGCCAACTCCTATTGGACTGCACTGCGTTGTGAAAGGAGGCTTCATCCAACTCCCAGCCTTTGACGTATTATAATTAGACTTCTTGTGGCTTAGGAAAATTAATGAGGACGTAGGTTACGCTAGCAAGAGCGCGTACATTATAGCACAGAGTTTACATCAGTATACACGACCGCGTTTTCGCCCACATCAAAGTCAACACGTGCTCTAAACACAACTAATCTAACACCACGCTATAAGCCGTATTGAAACAACCCAGTCGCGTGGAGCTCTTTATCGTGGCGGTCATGTTGTGGTGCTGTAGAAGACGAGCGGTTGTGAGGTCTGCTCGCTGGGTGGCTGTCGTTGCAGGAAATTCGGGTGCCAGACCGCAGAAGCACCCAAGGGTCAGCCAGTTTGGTGCGATACAGGAGCTGCCAATGCCGAGCAATGGTGACAAGCGAGAAGGCTTTCTCAGGCAAAATCACAATTGGCCACTCCCACTCACTCCCACTTCTCGACCCCTCAACTCGTACACGTCACTGTGGACTCGTTCTGTAGCTGCCATCTTCATTCTCTTATTTTCTTTCCGCACGCAGCCGCTCCAGGTACACTGCACGTGCTGTGCCTCATCACATGCATCGATCTGCTTTCGGCAAGCGGATTGGACATGCCTGTACTGCTTAGGTACCCGAAGCCTCGAGCACCGCTTACTTTTGCCCACTCCCTTGGCAGCAAGCCAGAGAAATGGTTCGTACGCTTCAACCGTGTGGCCATGTTCTACAAACATGCACGACTTTGTAAAGATTTGATATGTGTGCTTTGGTTCTGGCATGCAAACGACAGAATGGTATTGAATCCAAGCCTTCTGCAAAAGACCTGGAAACCATTGAAGCGGAAGCTACAGAAGATTCTCAATAGGATTAACGGGGAAAAATTGGCCGAGATATTCCTGTATTCTCATTCTTGCCAAAAATTGCCAAATAAACTCGTCGGATCCACAAAAGACAAGTCTGTCATAGAACCCTGAGCAACAGGGCCCGCCAATACTGCCACCCGCATCGAGCCACCTCCGTCTACTAAGAAACAATGCCCACGAGCGACGACACCTTGAGCAAGATTGCACACAAATTTTTCCGTAAAACACTTTGCTGACAGCTTACATCGCCGGCGCACCCTCATGTAGAGTTCCTCAAAGACGGGTTCCCTTGAGACAGAAAAGTAGTCATTCAACGTCCCTCAGGCTAGCACACCGGCATAAAAAGCATCAAGGCATGACCTAAGTCGGCCCAGTTCGAAGCCAAATGTCCCCGATCTGTAGTTTCCGGGAGCCTTACCTACCGTCAGTGCAATGCCACGCTCCCGCGTAGCTAAAATGAGAACGATGATTAACCTCCACGATGCCCGACTCTTGGAGTCCTTCCAACCGCCGTCAACACTATTAACTGTGGTGAGGCCTTCTACGTGGACAGAAGGATGCGCGTTCTTGGCTGCTCTTCGCATGTCATTTGACGTCGCTTCACAAAATGTCCGCGCGATCAACAAGTGCCTATTAAGATCGGGATAGTGGAACACTCTCCCATGCTCACAATCTTCATCCGCAGCACACGTTGCGTCACCGGGCCGCAGATTCAGGGGTGTTTTGTGAGGAAGATCCTACCACATATCAACGCCGACGCCGACTACGCCGACGCAGAATGCCGGCTCGGGCGCCTAAAAGCTGCGCTGTAAAGCACCGCTGTGCAGGAGACCCCTATTTTATGCAATTATTGATTCTCTAAGACGGAAAAAACACAAACACGCTTGACGCTATCATGTTTAATGTAGACGTTGAAGATAGCCTATATGTCGCCGTACACCAACAACTCGAGACCAAGCTGCACACCTTGCGCATCTGCGTATCAGAGGCTAGGCGAGCACCCAAGTCGAACCAATCAGTCGCGGGAATACAAGGCATGCTGCGGGTCACCTGTATGGACGCCGATCCGCCGTAGAACACTTGGCGAGAAAGTTCTCCAGTAGTATTTTCAAGTAAACAACATTGTTCGAAGGCAAGGTGAAGATGGTGATGAAATCGTTTCCAACGGAAAGACGGCATCCAAGCAGAGGTGCCCATGGCCAGAAATAGTGCATGTCATGCGCCTGGAGCCCTCACACGCAGTTTAATTCAGGCATTTTCAACGTTGGTTTGTCTGTATTTGCTTTCTTTTAGTAATAAGCATGAGACAAAACCTTATTCGGAGGCATAACGGCTAAAATCTTTATCACGTTTCTTTTTTAGAGCTAGCTGTTAAGATCACGTTTCCCGGGCTTTGCATTGTGCTGGCACTCAGCATCATGCATGCGCACATACGCCGTTCTTAGCTCTACGCAGGAGGAAGTAAAATAAGGAGCCAAGTGAGTGTTAATCACCGAGAGGCTCCGAGGAGTAGCGAGTCAGCCTCGACATTAAGGCGAAAGTGAAGCCAGGAGTGCTGACGGCGTGTTTTCACTCCACACATTGCCATTTCTGAGTAAATTTTGATCCAGTCGCATGGAAAACCAACGTCCTACACGACATCGTGATGAGGGTGCATCGCATAAAAGAGCAACGAGATTTAGGAAGAAGTATGAGGCGCAAGCGAAACCGAGGGATGACGTGTTCAGGAAAGCTTTCACCGCTGAACCGCTGGTCTGAAATACTGGAGTTTCGCTATAAACTGACACGATGGCTACACTTCCCTAATAAGTGGTTGTGTGTATGGGGTAGTGTCCCAGCAAATTAAGTCGGCTCTAGGAAAGAAAATGTAAAGCCAACTGTCTCCCTTCTTGCTGAACCCCCAAAAGTCGCCGTTAGAGAAGCCAGAAAGGAAATAGTCAAAGCAGAAAGATAGAAAGGGGCGTCGTTGTAGAGGACGCCGGACTGGTTTTGACCATCTCCAAATCTTCACTGTGCGGCGACCTACTGCACTATACGAACACCTTTTGCCTTTCCTGTTTCGCGTCCATCGAAACTGATCGAGGGGAATAGAAGCGAAGGATCTTTACAGACAGGTGCATTTTGAACTAGGCCCCAGAAAAGAGAGCTTATAAGGAATTAGACCAGAGAGGTTCTGGTGCCACTGGTTGGTGAGTTTTTAACATCCATACCACTAAAAAAAGAACTTGCAATGAACTTGACCAAAGTGATTATGGTTATACGAGGCAATCTTTCTGATGCGACGTGTGAAGGGTTGCCTGATTGCAAAATTTGAAACGGCTGCCATGTTCTTTTTGATGCCTGTGTGTCCCTGGGCACACTTATGAAGTCGTAATGATCGTGAGCAGCTATCGATAAACTACGCTTTTTCCTACATCTCATCTGGTGTGAACGTGTCCGCAGCATAAACTAGTGGCGGAAATTTAGCGATGCATAAGAGGAAGACTCAATATTGCCAGGACGATCAGGACTGATTGTTGAAGAATAATTTAACGCTGTTACTCTAATGACTGCTTTTACTGGGACATTGGAGGGGAGGTAGGAAGTTGGACGGAGATTGGCGCTGGATGGGAAGTGTTGTCGTGGAGAGTGAGCTCCGAGGGAGGGTATAGTGAGCGAAGCCCTTTTATGCTGACACCCGAAGTCTGAGCTGTTGTAGTTACTCTCGCCGTCATCCTTTGGCTCATAATTATTCTAGGTTGCATATTTTTCAGTCAGTAACAGAATAAGTAGACTATATTTTCTGACTAAATCTGAAGCTAGATGAACTTGTTAATTTGATGCCCCAGATTGAAACACTGATCACTGTGGTGAATGATGTACACTTGTCTCTACATGGCCTTTTCAGAAACTACGACTAGCTGCGATGCTTTGATGCCTCAGATGCAGAGGCTTGTGGCTTACGTTACTTCACAAGCCTCAACTATCCTGAAGCTACTGTCTGACTTGAATGAATTTGAGTAATGCAGCAGATCGTACAACGTTGATATACCTGGCCTCCCTAGGAAAACAAACGAGAACTTGATAGAAGTTGAAGCACATATGAGAAGAGCTTGAGATCGACGCTCCATCCGAGCTAGTGGTTGCAGTTCATCCGCTTGCACCTCGTAACAATGGCCCTTTTTCAGTTCTTGTATGATTTTCAGCAAGCAGTCAGCGCTCGAAATAACTGGCTAAATGCAAGATCAAAACTCCGAACGTTGCCCAAAACCAATGAACATGTGCAGTTGTTCCTGGCTGAGAACATGTCAAAATGAAACAGAGCTATTCTAGGCATCGCATAAAGCGTGCAAAGCAATGGCCTACAAATCTGTGCGTGGGAGAAGAAGGGCCGCATTTACCTGCGTAAGAAGGAAGGCGACTCATCCATTCGCGCAAGGCATTTGTCGGATGGTACAAAGTGGACTTCGGCTGTTTCTTTTCAGTCCACTTGTTAAATTTTCATACCTCATGATTTCCTTTCGTTACAAGAATTTTCTACCCTTGAACACTCATTCCTCACTGCCACTAACGGTTGTGCTACTATTCTTCACGTAAACATCAGAAGCTTGCAGAGGCGCTGAGACAAGTTCTTGGTTGTCAGTATCTTAGAGGATTCCATAGACGTTTTCGTTTTCACCCACGTAAACATTTCAGAATGCCTTTCGGAGCCATTTTTGTTGCCAGGATATAAAACCTTTTCTTGTATTCGGGATTGACTTTTGACAAGAGGGCGGAAAAGCGGTTTTTGTTACAGACAGTTGAGTTTTGCTATCTACTTCTGTCGCTTCGACTACCGGTGAATCACTGGCTGTCTGCATTCATATTGGACTTTTTGACATTACCTTGATTGCAATTTATGGGCCACCGAGACAAACTACAACCTCTTTCATTGAAATTCTGAGGAAGGCTAAGCTTCCAAATGGTCGCATTTCTATCATAGCTGACGTCAATAAAGACCTTTTCAAAACGAAAAAAAAAGAGTTGATTGTTGCATATCTAAACACTCTTCCCTATGCCCGCATTGTTGGTACAAACTGTTCAGTCGTCTTGCCTTTACCACGTTAATATTCGCCTTGAACAGCATGCATACGCTTCTTTTACGGTTGAGCAATAAATGACAAAGCATTTATTTGCTGGTCGTAGTCTTTCTTGAGAAGCCAGGTTTAGGGCAATGAAATATAAATGTGACACTGTCGAAATTGCCGACCGATGTCACTTTGACGCTGCCATAGAAAAGTATGACTGGGATCTATTCTTGACTAATACTTCCAAAAGCTCTATTCACGGATCGTTTGTACATATTGTCACTCATTTGTCATCTTCCTGTAATGACATTGTGATCATGAAACGAAGAGAGGTTAGCTGTCCATAGATTACTAACGCAGTAATGTCGGAAATTGCAGAGAGGGAGCTGTGTTATAGGCTTGATATAGGTGTTTTCCTAAGAATACTGAATTGGAGGCACTTTATAGATTAGCCCGTAACAAGGCAAACGCATTGCTTTCAAAATAAAGGCGCAAATAATGATGCGAAAGCACTTTTTCGATGGCTAAACCTCTAGAAAGATCTTGCGATGTTTGTGGGGTTTTTGCCAAGTGGTTTGCAATTTTTACGGGTTTGTGCCAAGTGAAAGAAGTAAGCAAAAATAAATATCCACAGCTGGCGCTTGCACCAGTGGCGGCGCGAAAAAATTAGCTCCGCTCGCCACTGCGCGAGAGCAGAACGCTAACGCCGCAGAAGAAAACGACTCGCGTTAAACTGCAGCACTGTTTCGCGCTGTGCATTGCACAACGTCCTCTTCGCCAACTTATACTACTAATATTGGGGCTTTGAACTATGTGGCGATAGACACAGAGGTATTTGTATTGCAAGCGTTGGCGTGGACAATGCCGTGGCAAAAACACAGTTCTGAAACATTGGCCGCTGTCGTACATTGGGTAAATTGATACTGACGATAAAAATTTGAAGGCGTGCACAGCTGGCTCCTTGGGTCAGTAGACAACTCAATCGCGCTTTCAGGTATATTTCGGTATATTTTATAGGTATATATTTAGGCATACTTTTCAGGTATAATTCGAGCTTAGCAATGCTAAAGCGAAGCATTTTTTTTCAGTCAAGTTTTGTCGCATTGAAAAAGAATTCAGGGAAGTTGTGGGATGTTAATAGCACAAGAAGCCGGGTACCTAGGAACGCTTGGGAAACCATTTTCGTTTCCCGTTACTTAGGTGCGTTTTCGCTTTACACTTGCAGATGAGTTCAATGGGTTTTTTTTCGGCTGGTAGCCAGGCTGTTCATTCACCAGTGGGCAGTCAACTGGCTCACAGCATGTAATCAATGCTTGAGTCCGCATTTTTGCCTCCTTGCACGGATGACAATTTTCGCTGTGTCCTTTCCGTCCTTAGTAAGCGAACGTCTTCTGGCTGTGACGGTAATAACAATAATAATAATAATATTAATAATAATAATAACAATTGGTTTTTAGGGAAAGGAAATGGCGCAGTATCGTTCTCATATATCGTTGGTCACCAGAACTGTGCCGTAAGGAACGATATTTCAGTTCATGTATTCAGCAGACACTGTGTACGAATAAAGCATGTTTTGCTTGCCATATTTAACGAAATTATTTCTACTCAATTAGTACCAGGTGGTTTGAGTAAGGCGCTGGTTATCCCTCCGCATGAGTACGGATTAAGAAACAAAAAAGAAAATTATCATTCCATCTCGATTTTACCGTCACTGGCGCTTGTTATATCAATACACATTTCCTTGTTGATGGCCGGTTTCCATGACGCTCATGACGTGTTATCCTGCAATCAGTTCGGTTTTATCAAGGGTCGCGGCACGCAGAAAGCCCTTGATGAACTCTCCGATCTTTTAGATACCGTACTGTTGTCTGTACCCGTTGGGTAGCCCCCAGGCGAAAACTTCGGCTGAGATTAAGTTTTTTATATTGTCTGCCAGCAGTATACAATAAATTAAAAATCATTTTGTTGTCAACAAGTAAAACTGCGCGTTTTAGACCGCTCTGACTTCAGTCCTAAAACCCGCCGAAATCGCTTTGTCGATTTCCCTGATAGCATAGCTGATTTCCCTATGTTATTTAGCAGAGTAACATGCCACAGGCGCCAGCTCGGGGCACTCTTTTTTTCTTTCATAACCACCGGTAGGTGTCTTCAGCTTTCACAAACGATTTGAAAAAAAATGAAATCATGTGTAGTCCGCAGGCACACTTACATAGGCCACATAACGCAAAATTTCAGTTTTAGATATGTATAATTACCAGTCTTTAGTCCGTAATTTAGTGTAGTACTTTCGGTAAAAATTACTTTGATTTTGCGTTAATTTCTATGTTTTTAAGGCTTTCGATTTCGTGAATTATGACGTGTTGCCTGAAAACTTCCTGTGATTTTGGAGCACATTTCTTGCTTGTGACTTAACTGCAGCGCAAAAACCTCGATCATATAAGGAATGAAAACCTAGTTATGGACAATTGCTGCTTGCAGTAAACCTGCGTCTTCTTGTTAACCATTTCTAGCTGCTCATAAATCGGTGTTCTCTGCGAATAGAAAAGTTAATTTCAACAACTAAGGTCCGGTGTTCAGCGAGGACTTATACTTACACTCGTATTGTTTAATCTTTTTATTAACAATTTGAGTCATTCCTGTTAACATTCCCGTGTATTCCGGTATGCACATGATACGCCTCTGGTTTCCAGACGCAAAGAAAATGCGACTGCATTATGATATGTTCCTCAGAATTGCCAGCTATTCATGGAATGGTCAAACAGTAACCTAATCCCTGTTAACAATGAAAAAGACTCAGGATCTTTTCATAAATATGTAACGCAAATTGCTCATGACTTGCAAATGTTTTTCCACAGACCAAACTTTATGCGTTACAAATGTTGTACAGTCATGCCTGTCTCGACTGTCAAATACTTGGCAGTATTCTTTCACTCAGACATGTCTTGGAATAGTCATTTGGCTTTCGTGTGTTCCCAGCTCCATAAACCGGTGCGTTTGCTGCTTCCTATTCAGACCCTTCGATCCCTTGTTTTTTGGGTCAGCAGCTGAGTGGTATAACCACTGAGAGACCCTTTGCCCTTTGTATGTTCGTAAGCATATTATGTACGCCTTAGCCTACAGTGCGATACGCTATGACACGTCTTCCTTTTACTTTTGTTCAGCCTTTTGGAAGAAAGAATGACAACTGTTTGTTGAAATCCGCCCTTAAATTGGTAATGTATTTTTGTTAAGGGGTCGAGAATGCATAATTTTTATTAATTTTTAATTTAGCCTCACTTTTGCTATCCCTTCAATGAAACTGTTGTATCTATATATATCTGGACTAAAGATTTTTGTAGAACATATGCTCCCGTTTCTACGTCACACTTGTGATCCCTTTAGATTTCCTTCAGTGCGTACTAGATAGAGCAATCGACTTCGCTAGTATTAAGTGCCACTAATTCTTGATCAAACACCTCAACAAGTATTTTTTCTGCCCACTAGAAATCAAATCAAATCATATTTATAAATCTGCGCTATTAATTTTAGTATTCTGTTTATTAGTGCATATTCGTTTTCTCTTCTTTCCCGTCTTTTCACGAAGTGTTTTTCTTTTTCTATTCTTCGTGGTTTCTCCTGCGGTGTTTGTTTTTGTGACACTATATGCCTGTTTTGTTACCTGCTAGCGGGCGCTGCCACTTAGGCTGTTTGAAGCTTCGGCAGGATAGCGTTCGTATTTCTGTAATGGAAATGAACAACGTTATTTGTATTCGCATTATTAGTGCTTTTCGAGGCCAGATAGCTTTCAAGCCACTGCGTTTGTGTATATTTCAACGTCGCTTCCTTGTTCCATTTATACGGGGCCTTCTCTGCGATGGAGGACTTGTGAAGTGGACAGGTAGGTGGATTGGTGGTGGGTGGTGTTTCTGGAAGCCGGAGGGTTCCCCCACCAATGTTTCACACAGATAACTCCTGCATTTTCGTCAAGTTCCACTATCACTCGAGTCACAGTAAAATTTCTGAACTGTATGTTAAACGCTGTCCTAACTTTTCTTATTTTTCCTGTTAAATAAGTTAATGTACATAAATCTTTTGCCTATATTATCTTTAGCCGATACTGTTGCGCTGTATTTATCCGCCGGATAAAAACGAAATGCACTGCACGTACCGCACAGTTAAAGTATTCGGGAGAAATGAAATTATTGTTAGGCACATGCACTCAATGGCTGCAGCTGCGGCCGCCAACGTTTTTGTGTAACCACAAAAGGCAAAGACTAAATTCCGAATCAAGCCCAACTATTTGTAGGTTTTTATTTGATTCACGAATAGCGCTCGTTGACGCTTTGGTATGCAGTAAGAAAGGGCAGCTTCATTGCTATTCGCTTTCTTGGGAAAGGACAATGAGATCGAACCGCACTTCTTTTACGGCGGAGGGAAATCAATGACCTCGTACACAATGCATTCCTTGAAATCTCCAAGGCCTCTAATAATGAGAAATTATTTATTGCTAGCACACAGAAAGATTTACGATTGAAGCAATGAAATGTGCCAAAAGGTTCCACGTATGCCAGAATAAATTATTCCACAGCATAATTTGTATGAGATCAAGAAGACTAGACTAGATGGCTTCATGGATTCGATATAAGGCGCTGCATGCAGAATCGAATAAGCGTGTGTTTTATGACCGCATTGTTCTAGCTGGAGAGGTGTGCAAGTCCACAAAGCCACTGCCGCTTAAAGAATTGTGCACTGCTGGTGATTCCGAACCCCTCTGTGAGTACAGTCTTATAATATCAGAAATTTCAAATGCCAATCGACATTGCATGTGTACAAGGCAAAAACGTTGAATCGGTTTTAATAAGTCTTTACTACGAGCAGAGAGCGTTTATTCTCTGTGGCTTATGCGAGGAGTTCTATAGAGCAAATAAAACTCTTCAAGGCATCCTTTAGAGTTGTGCCAATTTTACTGAAAATGACTCACTTTCAACGTTTCGTTATTCTGGTAAAATTTGTTTTTCCACGCCATAATTGTTTAGTGCAAGATTCCGGTTTCGACCCATTGCGCATGTTGGGGCGAAGGCTGAATATGCAGCTGTGCTGGCATGTATGCAGTTGGCAATACCATTCTAGAAAGTATGAGCTACTCTTCAATCCTCTGCCGTGATCGCTGTCAGCGCCATCTGTTCAATCGCCTTGAGTTTCCGATGCTGTTAACAAGACACACAGAATAATGTAGTAGGTAGACAAAACTTGGAATTAACTGGTGCTGAGACCGAGTGTAGGGCTAAGTTTTTGCTGACGTCATGCCGCCACCACAACGGCCATTCAGCTACATCAGCAGAGCAGCAGCCATAATATGTTTGCTCTAGGCGTGCGGAAAGAATCTTTACCAAGGATCACTTCGTCATGCGACCGGCCTTCGGTGGCACGCGAGAGCCCAGTATCTGTTGTGGCCAATAACATTCACCTCAGCGTATCACGGGCACCTTTGCCGAAATCATTTACCATTATGCTTGAAGACTTATGTTACGCTTCCTTCTGGGTCTTACTTCACAGCAGCATCGCCCCAGTAGCTAAGCTTCTATGGCGTTGCCCTAATGAGTTCGCTAACGCGACAGTGCATCCGGCAAGTAGCAGGCACGTTTTAATGCAGGCGAAATGCATGAAGTGCACCATGTGCTATGCAAAGCCAGTGATTGTGGTTGATACATATCCGTAGTAGGCTAGGCCCGCTCTTTCTCGCTTCCTTTGCACACTTAATCCTTCTTAAATTCCTTCCCTTCGCTACTCAGGTGCCTAATATGAGAAAGACAACGTACCTTTCTGTTACTCGTAGCACATTTTTTAGCTGTCAGTAGTACCGAGAGCCCCTGTTATGCAGCATCAGCAAGCACCTTATACGTTCTTTGTCCGCACAGTCTTCTTGGATTTCTAGCCGTGATGGGTTCTGTTTTACAACGTGAACGGTTATTGTGACTTTCCTGGTACAGCCTGGATTATTTAGTCTGTCAGATTTAAATTGAGCGCATCCACGAAATACTACCAGTTGACTACCGGTTCTACGACTACCGCTGAGCCTGCTTGTGCTGTCATCGCTGCCTAACTTTTTCCAGTTTTAGTGGGTGCTACGGATCAAGAGATCGATTCTGTGCAATAGCATTCAGCCCGTCTATCGTGGACGGCGTTTTCACAATTACGTCACATCTGGTGGAAGAGCTGGGTTCAGAGCCGCTCTGCCACCAAGATGCATTCTGCCACTCAATAAACATCCATGAATGTGCATCAGAACCGAGACCCGACAACGTTGCAATGCCACAGACGAAAAGTGTGGTTGCTCTTGCTACACTGTTTGGGACTGCTCAGCTTTCAGCTTTTGTAACGAGATAAAGCTATGAAACGAAGAAACGGCTTCGTCTGGCTGGAAGGCTCAGCACGTATAGGTTGTTTCAGTACGAAAGGGCCCAAATTTGATGGTTAAGTAATTGATCAATCCACAATTAAGCTTTGTGAGCTGAGTTCGTCCTGTTTTCTAACTAGTTTTTGTTTTTAGATATACTACCCAAAATAATTTGCTATTTTAGTGCAACAATCAGCAATAAACTCACCTTTTTGCGTAAACTGTTTCTTACTTCTATAGTGCAGTGATTTGTACTTGGTATGAGAACTACGAGACTTCACTGATGGCGGGGATGCACTTAAGAAAGACTTCCTGGGTACATTCGCGATCATCCTTCACACAAAGGAGTACTTTTCTCCAGTGCTGCGCACATGATCGTAATCGACCATTATGTGCCTGCGTCAAAGAATTGATGCTACTGTGTTGACATGGGGATTATAAAATACCTGAAGATAAAAAAATATGTTTTTTGATGATCACGCAAAAGCTTTTGTAGCGAAAAATACCCTATGCGCAAAATGCACGAGATTTCCTGCCACGGCATCTACCATTCGAGAAGGCCTTTTCTGCAATAGCTCGACATTACCACCGAGAGATGGAGGCCTGGTACAATTGCCAAACACCAGCCATTACTACTAGGAGCACTGGCTTGGTTCGGGAACTGTGGCAAATTTTGCAATCTCCAATACAGGCTTATTTAGCGACGCTTGTGCGCACTGTAGGTGAGGTAGCCATGCACTTAGTCGTCTCACTAACCCCGACGTCCGCAGCAGAACCTCCTGCAATCAGCTATGCTGCGGCAGTACGCTGTCCTCGCCCCTGATGAGACGTCTCCAGGCGTCGTCGACATGAACCTGGTGTGCTTGAAACATGCCCTTCAGCAGTCACCCGCTCGTGCTAGAAGTGACGCTCCTGACCTGTGAAACGTTACGATAGTGGGACTTCACAAAACTTTACAATGTGGTTCCATTGCGGTGAAGCTGGCCACATTCTTAGTTACGGCCCATAGAGACGCATCGGGCTCCGGGATTTCACCGGCATGAAGGACTACTTGCCCCAACTAGGGTCTGGCACTATCCGTGCATACCGAACACATTCGCCGTCAAGATCAGGGTTCGCATTGCCATATGTGTATTTTCCTTATCCCTTGTGTTTATTACCGCTAGTTACTATCTCGCAGGCAGTTGGTCAAAAGCACCAACTAGCCCGGCTTTCTTTGTTAATTTAGTCACCGCTTAGGCCAGCCATTCTTCCTCGACGGTGGAGGCCAAGTATTTAATGATATAGAACCAGGGCCTTGTAGTAGTCAGAAGAGCATCAAAAATCAGGCCGCACCTATACGTAAGGTCTTTCAAGCTTGTAAGTGATAATCAGTAAGATTGTGCAAATATTCTAAAATTTCAAAAACCCAATTTATTATTAGCTTATTTGATTATTCTAAAGAATCAAGTATTGGGTATTCAAAATGATTCTAAACGAAACGAATATGCCCTGAAAATTTCCAACACTTTTCGAATGGTTGGCGAATAAGACCAGCCCTATGTTTCTTCTACGAATAGTTCAAAAATAGAGACCGTATACGTAACGTTACCATTCTGCTGGAAACGGTATGGCGCGGGACAGAGGGTTCAGCGCAATGGTGGAGTCTACTCGCAAGGCGGTGTTCGTAATCCTCGTACATGGCTTCAGAAATTGGATGACGCAGCAGGGCCTAGGCATGTTCAGCATATGAAAGCCAGTCCGTACTTTTCCTATGATTATAACATAACTTGTCACGGATCTCCCCGAATAACACTCGGACCGAAAATATAGACTAGGCGACAGGTGTACCCACACAAACGCATATTTAATACACCCTATGTGACACACACACTAGAACACAAAACTAACAAAACTAACACAAAACACAGAGACTATAAATACACCCGAGCAGGGCGCACTAATACCAGCGTCTACTACTAGCGTTCTACTATTAGTGGTCAGCGTTCGTGCTCACGGTTCCTTCGGTGCGGCTACGGCGTTGTATTGATCCAGTAGCCGGCGTCGAGGCGACGTTCGACGTGCTTGGGCTGGCGTCGCTGGCGGCGTCGTACAAGCTTCCGGTCCAAGCTCCGGTGGAGGTGATGGCGGTGTTGTTGGCGTCGGGGGCACCACCCGGATGGGTGGCAACAGCGCTTGAGACACCCCTGGCCGTAGCAGGTGGTAACGTCCTCCGTTGACTCCCCGGAACGGGCTCAGGCACGGCAGGAAGTCCACGATCCGAAGCCGTAGAACGCAAGCTCACTGGAGCAGTTCTTGGCGTCGCTCTATTCCAGCCTATGTGTCCGTGACCCGCCGCAGCCTCCGCTTCTATGCTGTTCCCCCATGCCTCGCTCTCACTCGCCTTTTTATAGCATTCGCATAAGTACACGCAAGCCTTGTCGTCATAGTCTTCTTCTCCACCAATAATCTCTCTCCACTTCACCGAATGCCTCTCTACCAATCACCTCTCTCCACCTTCCCGAATGCTTCTCCACCAATCATCTCTCTTCACCTTACTGAATGCTTCTTCTTCATCATCTTTATTCTTCGGTTAATCCACGTCGTCTTCTTCACACCTCTTTCCTTTAAAATTTACTTTAGGCTCCTTAATTTATATGACAAGGGCTCCCTCTCTCAAGAGTTTTTCCATGAAAAACTGCTCACGTTATACTCATCTTCAAGTCATTCAGCCAATCGACTATCTTCTGTGGCGATTCTGGACCCAGCATACAACACACCTCAGATGTCCAGCGCACACCACTAACTTAGCACACCAAACTGCGTTTTCAGAACAATAACACAACACGGCGGTTGTCCGTACAGAGTCCTTAATAAACATGTTAGTGTCCACGACACACTCCCTCATATAATCACATAACACCAACAACAGCATCAACAACAACAACAAGATACATCCCAGAGATACCTAGAGCTGTTTTGTTCGTCTATCTGTACACAGGTCGAATTTGTAGCTTATGACCTCCGTTTTGCCTGGCCTATCCGAAAACATCCACCCCTTGATTTGGAGTAGAGCTGTGATCGTCTGTCTTCATTCGCATTGGGCTTCATCCCCGCCTTCATTTTTCTTCCCACTGCACGTGGGCACCTCGGAAATATCACCTGTCTCCTTGGCCACTACCGTACATGCTACCTTGGGGGCGTACCGTACGGGACCCCTTTCTTCGTATTTCTTCAACATGTTTACACGGAAAACTTTCTTAGTATCCTCTATCAATAACTCATGATCCATGTCCTTTTTCTTCCGCGTTACAAGGTACGTGCCCTTGCATTGCATCACTAACTGATTATAATCCGTGGGTAGCAGTATACGAACCCTGTCGCCCGGATTCGGATTCCTGTGAATGGCTCTTTTCATAATATCCCTTATGGTGTTCACGCGCCTTTTCTAGGCCTTGATGTGCAAGCCAGCATGTTTCTTTAAACCTGTCCCGCAACTCAACAACGACGTGTATGTTGTCTTGAGATCTGATTCAATCTCTTTATATTAGCCCACAGCCCTTGTGTATTTCAAATGGACTTCTAAAGGTTCTCCCATACATCATCTCGAAAGGCGAGAAACGAAGACATGTTTGCGGTACTTCGTGGTAAGCGAACAAAAGAGCTGGGAGATATCTATCCCAATCAGTAGGTCTCTCCTGGAACATTTTCTTGATCATGTTCTTGAGGGTGCCGTTGAACCGCTCTACAAGCCCATTACACATGGGATGGTAAGGCGTCGTCAGTAACTGCCTTACTGACAAAAGGCGGTTAACCTCATTCATTAGTTCAAATGTGAAGTTTGAGCCCCGGTCACTCAAAACTTCTCTCGGGAAACCATAACGCGAAAACATTTCCACAAGACACTCCGCCACTTGGATACTATCAATAGCTCTCAGTGCAACAGCGCAGGATAACGAGTGGCCGCGTCAACCAGAGTAAGCACATATCTATTCCCTTTGGAGGATACTGGATAGATTGGCCCGAAAATGTCAATCGCCACTCGCTGAAACGGTAGTTCGACGGCTGGAATCTTGCCCAGAGGTGCGGGACTAACTCTTTCCTTCGAAACTGTGTGCTGGCACACGTCACATGAGAGAACAACGCGCTTAACGTCACTCTGAACACCCGGCCAAAATAACTCCTCGGTGATCCTAGACACTGTATTTTGAACACCCCGGTGTCCGGCCATAATAACATCATGTCCTAAGTGTAGCACGGTGTCTCGAATATCTCTTGGTAACACCTGCTGTTGGACTCGCCATCCTGAACTAAATATGCACTCCCTGTGCAGAAGACCATTTACCAATTGATATTCGAATGATGTACTACTCTTGTTTCTTTCCACTTTTTCCCCGACTCTTTCGAAGCAGGCCTTCAGGCTCGGGTCTTCTTTTTGCCTCACTGCAATTTCGCCCGGTGTTACGCTCAAACACATCGTAACGGGAGTAGAAAGCGGAAGCTGCATTGCTCAGGCTGTCGCTTGAGCTCTTGTCTCCACTACCGACGAGAAACTGACTGCACCCGTCTGAACTGTCGCGGTCATTTACTCCTTTGGATGTTCTTCAACGTAGAGCATGTTCCACTCGGGATCGGGGTCTTCGACACTTCTTGCACCCGTAATGTTTCCCGAGATGAGATCGTAGATGGGTTGGTCTATGCATTTTTCCACTACCTGCCCCGCATAATATGGCGTATGCACTAGAATCGTGGCTTCAGGAACGTGGCTTCAGGAACGTACCTTACTGTGCTATCTACAAGAGTGACGGCCGACGCTTCTGCTGTAAGATCCTCGTCCTTCAGCAGGCTTCTCCGAAGCAAGACTGTGTTGACTCTGCTGTCTCTAAGCACCAATTAGGACGGTCCCCTATTTGCCCAACCACCACCGGCATTGCTGCTTTCGACTTGGGTGTTCCACTCAACGCCTAATTTTCCAGCGGCGTTTGCTCTCCTTTCAGCTGTGGAACTTCGGGTGGCGTGACAAGTTCTACCTTAGAGTTGACCACGCATGCAGCTCGGTCCTGCGTTCTGTATCGGCACTCATCCAGAGTAAGACCCCTCCTCTTGCAACTTTGACACACAACCTGTGTTTTTTGGGCAGCGCTACTAGCCCGACAGTCAGCTGCACGGTTGGCCACCTTGCCGAAGAGAAAACACCTTGCTGGCGTCTTAAATGCACCGCCATATGCTCTTGGTTTTGGGATTCCTCTATTGCCTTACTCAAATTTCTTAGCCCTTGAGCCTCAAGGAATTGGTCTGTAGTGTCGGCGAACTCTTTCAATGAACACAACTTTCTTTCAGGAATAGCGCTAGCTTTGAGCTGCAGCACGCTAAAAATTGCTCTGTGACCAGCTTGTCACGCACCCCTTCAAAACTCTTTTCTGTGTTTGACATATTAAGCCGCCAATAAAAATAGTTGGTCAGCCTGCAAGAAAACTGCTTTGCGGCTTCCGAATCCTCAGGTTTTGGGCTGCGAAATCTCTCACAAAAACCATCTGCCGAATGGCTGAATCTTTGGAGGAGCGCCTTTTTTACTTTCTCGTATTCCATGGAATCAGCAGCAGGCATCCTTCCAAACACATTTAGCGCCTCTCCGACTAAACACTTGCTCAATGCCGCGGCACATTCACTGCGCTCCCAGCCTTGCCCCAAAGCTATCCGCTCGAATTGTTGCAGATATGCGTACAGATCATCTCTTTTGTCATCGAAAGGAGCCATCAGCTTTCTTGGGAAAACTCTAGCCGGTCTAGGAGATTCTGTACCCGTTAAGGAACGCTGATCGTTGTCTGTGATCTCCTCATATCCTCCCGTGACATGAGCCTCTTTCCACAAAAGAACTTTATCTGAACTGCGGCAGCAGGGTCTTCGGTTACGTCAAAGCTTTCCTCTCAGATAGAACAGCGACGATAGGGCTGAAAGAACTCCGCTCGGAGAAGTTCCACACCCCTAACAAGGGAACTCCCCAGGGCTCGGTCATCTCATTTACGCTTTTTAACGTTGCAATGATCAGCCTTGCAAAACAACTTAAGGAAGTCGAAGGATTACACAATGCCATGTATGCCGACGACATCACCATCTGGACAAATACGGGCTCACTAAAAGAACAGGAAGAAAGACTACAGGAGGCCGCGACCTGCGTAGAGAACTACGTAAAAGCGAGAGGGCTAGCATGCTCCACCGAAAAATCAGAACTGCTCAAAGTCTGGAGAGCGAAACAAAACCGCAAAGTCCCGAACAGCGACGAGCTTAGGCTCAACGTCTACCTAGAGGGAAAACCCATACCAGAGAAAACACTCATAAGAATCTTGGGCATGTGGATACAATAAAACCAACGGTGTACACATGCACTTGCTCTACTCAAAGCTTCCACCCTGCAAGTTGCCCGCATGATCACGTGCGTCTCCCATAAACGCTCGGGCATGCGAGAAGAAGACACGCTAAAGCTGCTCAGGAGCCTGGCGATCAGCCGAGTCACCTACAGTCTTCCATACTACAACCCAATCAAAAGCGAAATCCAACAGATTGATGCGATTATACGCAAAGCACACAAAACAGCACTCCATCTACCGCAATGCACATCCACACAGAAGCTTTTAGCAATAGGATTTCATAACAACTTTGAAGAACTGAGAGAGGCGCAACACGTCGCCCAGTTGCAGAGACTACAGCAGACTCCGTCTGGCAGGGAGCTTCTGCAGAAGTTAGGATGCAACGAACAAATACAAGAAATCCAGCGAACCGCGACTATCCCGGACGGCATACGAGGCACAATTAGAGTGACCCTCATCCCCAAGAACATGGACCCCAACCTACACGAAGAACGCAGAAAGGCGAGAGCCGAGTACAACAAAAAATCACTAGCCCGCCAGACAACAACGGCGTATGTGGACGCAGCCACATACCCTAGAAGGACGGGACAA